>CAMPET010000116.1:14620-103409 GCA_946803715.1 Beroe ovata
AGTTTGAGTTCTAGTTAGAATCTGCATCTGGATAACTTAAGCAAATGAGTGAAAAGTCGATCATTCGAGTGTGGTCTCGTGAATGCTATAAGTTTACATTCACTAAAACAGGGCACCTCTTATAACAAAGCTGAAGAATATGTTGTATTCGGGGTTCATCATTGTATCGTGTCGGATTCGAAGATGAGACCATGGCCATCAACTTGCAACAACATCGTCCTCTATCGCAACGAAATCATCAGTTTCTTGTTCTGCTTCAATTCCACAACTCTGCTTCCACAATTACTGTTATTTACAATGATTATCAATTACAAATAAACAATGAACTAAAGAGCATACACACGCACGAACTTGCAGCTGCCAGTAATTATTCCTTATATGGTAGTCTCAAGTATGGAAGTCGTATGGAATTCGCAGTTCGCAAAGTTATTTTCGAAATAATAACAGGCTATGCGCGCGGCTTGAAATTAACAGCGGCTATTTTCATACCGTGACCGTTTAATTTCAGTGACCGTTTTAATTTCATCGGCTAAATTTTTCATCGATCTACTCAGTTTAACGCCGCAAAACAGACCACATGCAAAACATCACATCATCTCTCAAATCATGAATTTCCGATCTTTGACTTGAGTAGTAGCTTGCGCTCAACGCGCGTAGTTACAGATTTTGTTATGAAGCATGTATATCATGAAATTCGTCAAAAGTTGCCAGAAAACACTTTGCAACTATGTTTTTAACGCTCAGACGATGTTAGGGACATGCATTTGATTGATCCACCTTATTTGCCACCCATACCGAAGGTATTTCATAATCTTAGACCTCTTTTCCCTTGCCGTAGAGCCGCGCACTTTATACACATATGTCGGTAATTTAATTCAGTTCATTCCTCCGCAAGTAATCATTTTTAACCTTTGCACAAGAGGCATGCACCTATACGTACAGTATAGTAAGGCCTACAGGACTATACAATGTACAATATGCATTTTACAATCTACTGTTACAGCGTTATACAGCCTTGTTTTCATAGTTGCGGATGTTTTGCTATCATTGTTTCTTATTCACGATCGTTAACACGCGATTTACCATGAAAGTACACAGTAATTCGTCATTGCGTTTCGAACTTAGCTTCGTTGTCTGCTTTGACAAATTCGATATCATGTACCTACCTAAGCCTTTATACCGGTAGGTATTGTCAGCGGGCCTTTAAGGGAGCTGAGTGGAGTTGTCAAACTGAACACTCAGCTCATCGTTATCTGTCTCGAACTTCTCCAGTTATTGTACTCTGTCCTTTATCACAACATCTTATTGATTCCATCAGTTTAGGTTCAGCTGATGGAATCTGAATTCTCGGTTGGGATGATACTACATGTAAATGCTTCCTACGAATCGTGATAAATCTGTCTATGATCAAGTCTGAAACCAGGTCATTGTGCGTAACTGTGAAATGTGATGAAGTGGCTTGGGTAGTGAGTTCGGTGAATTTTCTGGACGGGTGTCATCATAGATGCTTACTCTGTCATGTGGTGTCAGAGTCTTTAGGCCAGGCTTGCATGTCTTTTCCTGGCATTCTGATTAANAAGTCCGATGAGCGAGATTATGATAATTGCCCAAGTTATGATACAGTAACTATTTAGATGTGCTGGATTAATTTGTCAATAATTGTCTCTACAAGAATGGGGAATTTGGCCCGTTTTCTGTTTTCAATTTCATAAAACCGTGTTTATAAGGGCCCCTTATTATCTTGCTAATTGAGTAGTTCTCACTCACTCACTCTCCCCCTCAGCTTCCAGATCCTCGGATGTGCCCAAGGAGCTACAACAAAAACACCAGGACTTCCAGCACCTCCTCAATTCTGGACTGTCGAGACTGGATGCGGAGCGAATCATCAACTCGTACAACTATCAGTACAACACGCATCACGATTACAATGAAAACGTTATCCCCAGTAAGTTATATGGGGGATCTGTCCATAATTATCTGTTGTGAAAGAGGGAGTAGCGGGTCACAAGAGAGATTGAAAGTGGCCAGGGGTCTAGAAAGTTCTGCACTCCAACTAATATCCCACCTCACAGTCATATGACCAACCCCTCGCTCTCCCCTATAATAGATGACGTGATCAAGCCAGTGGAGAGTTTCATCTTCACTCGGGGTCCGGACACAAGTGTATCCTCGACCAGTGAGTACTACCCTTCCACTCCACCTTGGTATAGGCTGCACGTGCTTTACAACAACAACAAGGACGTGTTGCTTCACAACAAGAAGGGAGATAGTCACGTGGAATGTGAGTGGATTTGATGTCTATTGTCTGTACGAATTCAAAAGTGGCTTACTATCAAATATCAGACATGAGTGGACATTCAAACTCTCACGCTTCTCCTATTCCTCAGCTGGAAGTTTCGCGACACACATGCCTATTTCCACGACAACAGATTTGTCGCAGTGTCCGTGTGACAACAAGAACAACATGGACACTCTTCTGAATATCCTCTCATCAGCTGCGCCGGCAGAAGAAAAGCGAAATGTGGGTGTGAATCTTGTTGGAAATCATCAGGAATTCAGGGGAATATGTTGATCAGAGATCTTCCTGATTTCCGTCCAATTTAACACTTCATTTCCCGTCAGAATCTACTACAGATAGGGCTGTACAGCGAGGAACATGCTCGAAGATGCTATCAGTTCTGCATCAACCACAGTCCGTCTATGTCATTCAGCTTCAGTACAGGCAACGTACAGACAGTGAGTATCGCCGTGATTCGAGAATGTTCCACGTCAAGTTCATTGTCGATGTACCTAATGATGTCATAGACTATGTTTTGGGGTAGAACAATGGCTGATTCATCCTTAATTTGATCATAATATGGCGTCATGACTCATACTCTTTCAGTTTCCTCCTGAAAGTCAGAACTACATCGAAATAGCTACTGAGTCCGTTGATCCTGATGCTTTTAACTTTGATAGATATCACTGTTACGAGGTATGAATCACTTATTTAGATCTTCGCGGATAGAGATAATGGGCCAACCTCAGATCTAAGAATCGGGAGGTTCGCTCTAATTTTCTCCGGAGTTGAAACAAACTCTCTCTCTCTCAGATCATGCTGGCAAAGACAGAAACAAGGTCATGTGTTTACTCGCACTATTCACCAACCCGTGATAGTCCGAAACCATCAACAAACCCGGTAAATAGTTTACTGAAACTATCAAATTGCTCTTTCGATTCCGACTTTAGAATTTGGTTACTGGGACCCACAGATTAGACCAAATTGTGAAATGAATGTTGGTCCTAAATTATCACTAGACGCTCGCGCGACTAAGATTACTTTCTCCTTATCTTCTGTGACTTTGCAGCCTGGACAGAACATCTGGACGTGCTGTAAGAAGATACCGACATACCGTGCCTACTACAACTACTGAACAGGAAAATGGACAGGTTGCGCAGTTCCCGGTTAAAGGGAATGGATTGTGCGTGAGATCGTGTGTTCATTCGAAGAACTGAAAGAAAAAAACGGACATAATCCTGAGTCCTCAAAGCATCCCTAGGGTCTTGATAATTCCTGATCAATCTAACATGGGTCACGTGGTCACGTGACCGATGTTGAGCACGTGATTGCTACTACTTAGCCACGTGCTGTGGCCATAGCGACTGCAAGCCGCCGCGTATCAAGGATTAGGAATGCAGCTTCGGATCGGGATAAGCTGCATCTAGCATCTTGATCCGATCTTTGACTTTCGCCATAAACTTATAGGCAACGTGACACTGACATCAAAAGAGTCGAGATATAAAATAAAAGTAGCATGCCAGGCCCATGGACCTTTATAATATAGTAACATTGAATATTTGATATGTTATACTTATATGCTCATACCGAATGAACATGGATAGCACAGATCAAACATAGATCAAACAAGACTGATATGATTGATTCAAGATATTGGAAATTGGTCCATGTCTATAACTATCTGTGACTCCATGACTAGCTCTGTAATTCCATGGAAAGAATAAAAAACTTAGTACTCGTAATTTGGAGTGATATGTTTCACCAAAGTGTGGCACATCAATTAGAGTTAGACCAATCCGAGCTGTTTATCAACAAAATCCACGTTTTCAATATTTGACATTGTTTTTACTATTTCTCAAGTTTGTACCTGACCGTCCCAATCCTGATTCATCCTTTCTGTTCATGTCTGATCAATCAGGCTACCATGACAAGTTCTGATATATTAAGTGTCAATGAAACTCACGCCCTGAAATTATCTCAATATCTTCTTGCTCCGTTTCCATGGCACCCACACCCCCTTCCTCTTCCCCTCTTTTGACGATTTCAGCTGGTAGATCGGCTTTACTCTGTCCCAAAAGTGGCGCTTCACTCGACCTACCATCTCCTCCACCATTCCAGGATAGGTCTTGGCCACGTTCCTCCGCTCACGGGGATCAGATTTCAGTTCGAAGAGGAGGATTGTCTCTGATCTCGCCTGATCAGATTCCTCATTTTGTTGTTGTTGTTGTTGTTGTTGTTGTTGTTGTTGTTGTTGCTGTTGTTGCTGTTGTCTCTCTGAGACGGCCCGATAGGGAACGGCGTTTCGGGTAGTCCAACCAGATTTGAACAACTTCTCGTCTCCTGCGGGGGGACAGTTTAGAATCTTACAATCACTGACATAAATTGATTAATTTGAGTGAGATTTCAACACTATTTCTTCATCATTTCACAAGACGTACAACCGCCACTCATATGGACCGCAAAGTTCAGCCCTCTTGCACTCAGTCTCACCTACAATGATTTTCCAGGTCCCCCATATGTACACAATCATGTCCCCTGTCGGTCCACGATCATTCTTCTTCACGGTGTTCGTGGTTTGAGCGGTGTTTAACATGTTAGATTTCAGAGTCGCGCCGTTCTTCTCAGACTTCCTGCTGCTGGAGGGGCGTGACTGGGGTTTCAGCTCCAAGAGATTATCATCCTTCACTTCGGTATACTCATGCCTGCCTTTGGGAGTTCTATCAACCTGAACTTCAGCATCCGAATGCTCCTTGTCCAGTGTGCTGTTTCGAGAATTGACGGGTTGATCTTCGATAATTTCTCCCTCTATCCTTGCTGTGACATCACCCTGATTCTCGTGGTGCTGAACAGAGGTTGAGTTGTTGTCTCGTGAGAAAGCGACAGTATTATTAGGTTGCTGTTCATCTTCCCTTTTTGTAACCACAGTGCGATTCACAGCGGAGCGAGTGTGGTTTGTATTAATCCTCACATTGGAGTTGAGTTTCCGCTTTTTGGCAGCGGAATACTGTGTCTTCCTATTCATACCTCTCCACAGTAGATCATAGTCCAGTCCTGACCGGTTTCTCATCTCATTCTCTGAAACTGATCTCTTGGAAATACGGATCATAATGGCAGAATCTGGTTTCTTTTCACTTTCAGTCGTGTTGATGAATGAACTTGTGTTAATGACGCTGTCTTTCTTAATACCAGAATCTCCATCATTGCTATGGTTACCCCAGGAGATGTAATTTTGATTGACTAAATCTTCAGAATCAGATTTTGTAGTGATATTCTCTGAAAAACCCTCGGCCGGTTCTGTAACGACCGGGTCCACCGATTTGGTATCGTCTCCACGTTGTGTGGTGATGATATCAGCTGTGGTATCGGCGTCAGCATTCTCTGTGTCAGCAACAATATTTGTATCACTGTTAGCACTATCTGTTTTTGACTTATCTGTGGCTGTATTCTCTTCTGGGGATGCAGAGAAGCGATCCATTCTTTGGATGTTGATTAGCAACTGAAGCAGGATATTGCGATTAGAGTTTAGAACAATCTTACAACGATAAATAGGATATAGCTTAATTTATGCGAGTATTTAATCGAGTACCTCTGGTTACTCTAAGTCTAACTCTAAATCAAAGTGTTATTATACTTTATGTGATGGTACATCATGACTCACCGCTTCCCTGGACTTGACGCCACCATTGAGAGACTCCCATATGTTGACACCACTCATTTCCCTGGTCCTCGCTGCCTTCCTCTTCGACTTGGTCACATTCCTGCCCCCTCCCCCACCAGCCAGGTACTCAAATGTGGGATACCAATCCATTACGTGATACAAATGCTTGGTCACGTGACCTCTCACTTTGAGCATATTCCCGTACACAAATGCAACCGACCGAATCCCTCCCTCGAAGAAGTCCTTCTTTCCCCCTCGAAGTGGGAAATTCGAGCCATGTTTATCCATGATAGCACCGTTGTCACTCGAGAAGACAATCAGGGTGTTATTCAGTAAACCTGTGTTTTCCAACTCTTCCACTATCCTACCCACACCCGCGTCCAGACATGTGACCATACCAGAATAGATTCGTCGGGCGTGCGTCACCTTGTCTGCTCCTGACTTATGACACTCTGGTGAAACCATGTACGGACCGTGTGGGGCTTGGTATGAAAGGTATATGAAGAACGGGGTCGAGTTTCCATGGCTACTTATACTCTTATGCTCCTTTATAATGTCAATTGTCCTGTTCGTGTAGATGTGCGTACTGAACTGTCCCTTCATGTCTATCATGACCTGATCAACCAATGACCCGTTTGGTGCCCTGTAGTTGTACCTCATATCATACGCTCCACTGTTTGTATGGTTGAAGTAATGTCCCGATCCAAGATAGATTCCGAGAAATGTATCGAAACCGCGAGACACAGGCGTATATTCATGCGATGTCATTCCAAGATGCCACTTCCCCACCAAATGTGTCTTGTACCCATGTCCGGACAACATGTCCCCTATTGTCCGCTCACCCAGGTCAAGACCACCCTCCTGTTCAGGTTTTAGATTTCCCCACCAGGTTCCCAGGACAATAGAACTCTTGCCGGTTAGGAATGAGGCCCGCGTTGGGGAGCACTGAGGCATGACATAGTGGTTGTTCAGGATAACCCCGTCCTTCGCCAGTCTGTCGATATTAGGGGTGGGGATGGAGCTACCTCTGAAGCCGACATCTTGATAACCGAGGTCATCCGCCATGATGAAAATGATGTTCGGCCGGAGTCCTGCAGCATCATCAGCAAGGACAAGGTCACGTGACTGGAGCACAAGGGTGAGAAAAGCGTTGAACTGTAGGAAATTCATTGCCGCAAACTATTATACTCAATTCAGAAAATATATGAGTAAGCAATGAATACACCACAGCGACGTTTTCCCACTTGGCTGGTGACATCACAGCTCGGGTCCTATATTTATATTTAATTGAATCAATTATCACATTAATTATTTGTCTGACAGTAATAGCAGTTCAGGGTTGAATTCCTTGTATATTAGTGATCTGTAAATATACCTTCACTAATTCCGGTTTCAGTTACCCCCCAGAAGATCGTGAAGGGAGGGAAAGAGTGGGGAGGGTATGCATCCTCTTTTACATGGCGGGTTCTGAATTATTATTAGGTATGGGGAGAATTTATTGTTTTTTAATTCATTCACGGCGCCCTACAGTATTTTGACACTTCTAGTTCTTCATTGCGTAAAATTCAGTGTCCTCGAACAGATTATGTTTCCAGAATTATAAGACGAATATTATTTCAGGCTCCAACTCCAAGTGAAGACTAAAGACACAGACTGGAAATGGCACCTCTGGTTTCCATGTCGACTGTTCAGGACTCAGGTGAGTCGTTGGATTCTTAAGGGAACTATTTTGGATAATCGAATATTCTCCCACCCAAATTTTGCTCGTAGTAGAGGTTCTAAACGTCTGTGGGAGTTATGTCGGAGTACTGGTAGGGAAATGGAGTTGAAGGGTGGCGTGTGAAACAATCTGTCAGGCAATGAGAGATTGTTTGATTGGGAAGTGCAAATTTGATTCAAAATCCATCATTACAGAACGCAATACCTGTAAGTATTATATTGACACAGCTTTACGACAATCAAATCACAACTTCTCTCTTTTAATTGATGAAGTGCTTCATACCTCCTCTTCACTACGAATCAGCACCTTGTAATGGGATGCCACCTTGCCAGTGCCACCGCACAGCCTAAATATGATAGATTATTGGATTTGATGCCCACGTTACCTTAGCAACTGGATGAGAGACATTTTAACATCCATCTTTTTATCGTGAGCCATGACTTTCGTGTATATATTAATCGTTATGCATCAGGGTATGTATCATAAATTGTGGCACTTGGCATACGCTCAAACATTACTTTGCTCCTCCTCATTTACTCATAAAATGATGGGTGCTTTATCAAACTTTGGATCAATTGGTCTTTGCTCACAAGAAGCTGAAAAGATAGAGGTGTCTCAGATTAACCGAGTATGAGCTTCTTCTTTGCTGTGCTATATATGCAAGTCCTAAAAAGTAAAAAGTCGAAACCAGCTTTTTAAGATTGACACACCTTTACAGAGAGCGATAATTTGCCAACATGAAATTTTATCCTCATATTCGTTTAGACGAAGTGTAGAGTTCTCCTCAAATCAGTAATTCTCTCCATGCCATTCTTTATTTCATGCTGCACTATTTTTGACATCGAGTGTTGTATAACTTTGTCTCTTTGAACCGACACGTTGCTACTCATCCTTGATGCCATGGTCTTGCACTTAAACTCGTTCTTGTTAAACGATGTTTAGTGTTTACTGATCTATCAGCTGTTCAAATTTTCTGCTTTTTTACTGATTTTGTTGCTCCTCTGCGGTTACAAGAAAGGGAGGGATCTGAAGATGGTTCAGATGTTACCAATGAAGTTGAAGAGGTATACACCTCCAAGACCAAGAACTCCGGGATCAAATGGAAGACCTGGTTGTGGCAATAGGACTCATATCACTCAGATATTCGTTCAGGTTAGAGTCATTTTATTAGCATCACCTAAATTAACCAATTAATATACATAGCTGTTGATGATGTAATTTCCTGAATTGTCGAGCGGTTCATATTTCTTATTTGTATAACCTTCCTCTTTTGTTTTGCACCATCCGATTCCCCAGGACACATTCGATGGAGCTCAAGTAAAGGAGCCTCTTTCCTCGAAATACTGGGAATCTGTTGATAAAGAAAAGAAGAAGGCTGAGAGACAGACTCGAATTGAGATGCTGGCCCGACCAAGGTGAGGGATGTCAACTTTGAGAGACATGGTGGTGTTTTGCATCATCCTTCATCTTCTACCCATTTGGCATTTGATCTACTTTCTATCCTAATCATAGAACTGATCTTTGCTGGTACTGTTGCAGAGCCACTCCCACCACTGCTAAAGGTCAACATGTCCAAGCATTGACAGAAGCGCAGAGGGCAGTAAGGAGAGCTCAATACTCGGGTAAGGTCAGTGAAACCCTGAGACCAGGAACGGCAAGCTCATGTAGTAGCAGAGTGCCTGTCAACAGAAGTGGTGGTAGTCTGAAAACTGATATGGATGAGGGTATTGAAATCAGAAGACCCAAGGTAAGATTGATCAGTCTCTTTATTGTAGATTGTGATCGAGATCAAATGTAAAACCCATGAAAAGATGACTCACCTGATTCTACTGTTGTGAAGAAATCGTCAACACGGTGTAACAGCGCCCCAGCAACGACGTATGGCAACAGACCCTCCAGTGCATTTCATACAAGATGCTTCCAAACATGTAACTTGGGACAGCGGGTGAGAACATTGTGGTGATTATTGCATTTTGTCATTAATGAACACATAAAGACCAGGGATTAGATTGCTGCAATGTTGTGCCTCCCCTTTTGAGCTTTTTATCCTTCTGTCTACATTATTGCACAGGTTTATGCCAGACAACCATTCATCTGTAATGAGGATGAAGCCAAGTCTCTGATCAGACAGAAGGTGAAGCAGCACAAGGAGGTTCTTGTCGCTGTACTGGATTGCAGTGTTGTGGTTCCGGAACTATTTCAGAGAAGCCTGCTCACCCAGGTGATCCATGGAGCCGCAGTTGCTCATTATTGGGGTCATTATCAATGGCCGGATACATTTGATGAAATGGTGTTATTCTAGTCTCATGAAATTTATCCCTAGGCAGAAGTCAAGAAAATTCTAAGCAACCAGACTAATCAAGATCAAAACAGAAAAATGCTCAGTCTTCTGGTACTAAAGTCTGTCACAGATGCATTCGAGATACTGGGTACAGGATATTCAAAGATCATTCTATCTGTGTCACCCATGATCGGAGGAATCTTTTTCTCACTCCAAATATCCACATTGTAGATGTAATCAGAAACAGACAGCTCATATTCAAAGATGTCCTGGAAGTACCAGGTCTGCAGAGATTTGTGGACAGATGTGGTAGTCAAGCCGCCGGAAAGGAGGTGACAAGAGCTTTGAAGCACCTCAAATCTGATCCAAACGCAAGTAAGAACCTTTGTAAGAATGTAAGAACCATTGAAAAGACGATTTGTTTCATGAAACTTTGCTATCCCAGTCGCTCACATGGTATTTCAGTAACAAAGAGATGCCCGATCTGTACACCTGACCAGCAACAGCAGCAAGGGAAAGCTAAGCGGCGGTCTCACTCTGCTAAAGTTGTATCTCAGATGGGAAGGGACTTCTCCAACATGAGCAATACTCAGGAGAATAAGATGCCTCTTCCACCTTCCATGCCTTTAACCGCGTGAGTGATTTTGCAGATGAAAAATAACGTAAAGTTTTCACTGTCAGCTTCATATGACACTGGATGTTTTATTCTACTTCATTCATCTATTTCCAGTCAAGAAAAGCGAAGACTTATAGAGAACCTGGAGACGATATCAGAAGTGTCTACAACATTTGAGGAACGGGACAATTTGGAGTGGTATAAGGTGCTACAAGCAGAGCCAGATATCATCAGATGTATCTATTCTGAAACTTGAAATCATATCCAGACTTACAGTTGAAGATTCAAAAACCTGATGATCGACCAAAGATTTTGCTGAAAGAACGAAAATTGTATTGTATTTAGAAGTAACAAGTTTCTTGAAAGTTCAACAAAATTTCCGTCAATATTCATTTCTCCCTAATCAGCCATCCAACAGAATTCTGCTCATCCAAATTGTCTATTGCGCAATCAGAAATGAACATTTATTAGTGTTAGACGGCTATATAATATCAGATATGAATATCGACATTGTTGATGTAGTCAGAGTATGAAGGTGCTGCAGGTGACATGTAGGAGAATGTCCAGGCAGGTGTCAGTTTCGGTGCCAAGTGTTCCTCTAAAGCCAGTTCTCTGTGCAACCTGAAACATTTCAATAAGATGTCACCATGGATCAAGGATTCTTCACCTTGGCTCATATTCTTCGAATTCTCCTGAATTGTACCTTCAGAGCTACAGAACTCACTTGATTTTGGAAGCTTTTAGCTGAGCAGAGAATCCATCATGGATTGAGGCTGAACTCTGTCCATCTGTCAAGTTGACGAATCTTGATCTCTCTGGCTTATTCACCTTCTCAGCAAATACCAAAGAATTGCAGAATCTCTCTGAAAAGCTAGCATTGAAAGATTAATGAAAGTAATCTATCGATCCAATTCTATACGGATATCTTCTGGAATGAACGGTAATATTTTCACTGAGTCTCAACAAAACTATCCATGGACCATCAACACCAGCTCTTCTTACCCTTTATAGAAGGACCCACTCTGACATTCTTTAGCCTGGAAACTGAGATAACACAGGAAGGTGGCCTGGATGAAGTGTCCTCGCTATTCTGCTGCATGTTCGTGGCATGAGAACCTGTACTGGCTCCTCTGCTTCGCTTGCACTGTTCTCTAAACAGAATCTTAACGTGTCATAAGATAATTTGCATTTGCAATAAGAAAATATGAACTATTGTGATTGCAAGAATTGTGATTGACTCATGACTAAACACAAGGACTGTGGTTCCATAATTCTCACTTCACACTCACAGTTACTTACAGAATAGGCGAAGGAATCTTGCTCTCATTAATACCAAGTAGAGGGGAAGAATGTTTGCTTGATCCTGCCTGCATGGAGTTAGGAGTCTGAGATTCGCCCCTCTGCTGAACTCCCGGGCTTGAGCATGTTTTGGGAGGCAGACTCACAAGTGATGCAGGGGACGTGTCTTCTCTGCCAGAGGAGAGATGAGGTGATCGCCTCAGAGCTGCTCTATCTTCACTTGCTTCTTCTGTAGCTGATATGGATCTGTGGGATACTATTGTGAGCATATCAGTCATCACGAAATAGAAATGACTTGCAAAGTTTCACGGATTGTATTCGCATCACCCTTTTAAATTTTACATGCCTTTCAACGGAACCCATGTTTTTGTTAGAGGTTGACTTCAACTTCTCAAGCTTTGTCTGGTAGTACCGTTTCGTGCCTGCTATCAGCCGCTTTTCAAATTCCATCGGTGTTTTCTTTCCTTTATTCCTCTTTTTCTTCCGTCCGTCCATCATCACTGAAAAACGAATTAAAAGAATGAATTGAATCGATTCGCTCATTGATAGTGAAGAAAGATTTGGTATACATGTATCTCACCGGAGCTCATGATAGAAATCCCTTCATTCTCCATGTCAGTGGAGTTTTCAGCCATCAACTCTTCACTTTCGCTGGTTGTGGTGAATTTGGATCTCTTCCTTGAAGAATTTATAGTGCAGTGAAAGGACACAATTTTGGTTTCACTGCTTCATATACCTAAGACTCTGCTTGTATAGAAAGTTCCAGAACTTACACTCTTCTTTTCCGCTGATCTTTGCTTTTGGAAACACTTGGAGACCTCCCAGATTTGCCTGCTGATGATCGGTGCTGTTTCTTGAGTGATAAACTCTCTTTGGAACTGACACTCAGGTTTGACGTCTTCACTTTGCAAGAATCTGATCCGAAAATCAATACCATCAATACAGACGTTTGCGCTCGAAAACTGATTTGTGTTGGATGGTATATTATTATTATGCAGGTACTATTGGGTAATCATACTGACCGGAAGATGTATAGTTGAGATTGTTGTTTCCAATTGCAACAAAATCTGGATCTTCCTTCTTCTTGCTCTCCCATGAAGATGGCATCTCAGTTTTCAGCTGCAGAGATAGGTCTTCCTCTAGCAGACTCTCATTTCTGATTGGGGGAGGATTTTTTTCAGCCCTCATTCTTCAACCATAAGGATAACGTTCAATAATAGAGTCTCTTGTAGTTGTAATCACCTCAAAGCCATGATCCCAGTGTCCGAATCGCCTCCAGTTCGAGCGCCCAGATTCCACAAATCCTCAGTGGATCCCAGGAACTCGGCCCTTCTCTCCTCCGAGACAATTTTCTCAAAAATGTCGTCATCTTTTGAAATCTGAAATGATCTTGCTTGTTCAAGGCTTAACATCATCCGTGGATTAAGCCCTTACATTGCGTCATTAGTTCCAAAAAAAATAAATTGCTGCTACCTTCGCAATTGCTTTTACTAATGCTCGGATGGCCAGTGTGTGGGCAAGATTCCGAATTCTCGTGTTGGGAAAAAATAACGCATTGTGATGACACGCTCGTTCGAAAACATTCATTATGGCGATATGTGAAACAAACAAAGGACTGTCAAGAGTCAAGACAGAGCTTATGTGAGGATAGGTGTTGAGATGAATTGCAATAATTTTCTACTTGCAATCTACTTTATTGCTTCAGATACAAACGTGCAATACTAATGGCTGTCACGATATTTTTAATTGGGCTGAAATTAGGTATCTTGAATATGTGTGCACTGTGCAGCTACTGATGTGACACAGGACCATGTGGAACTGTAAGGAATTTGGATAACTGATATCATGGGAAGCAAGATCACATTTTTATGGCAATGAGTTGACAGCAATTTCCATAACTCACTGGCATTTCAAGGTCTTCAAATAGAGGTCCTGTAGGCAAAGCAGTGAACGAGTTGCAAAAGCTTCCTTTTCTTGTGATGATTTTACCTGCATAGAGAATGGGAGTTTGGACTTTCGATCATGATTATCTTGATGAATATTGAAGAATCCTTGACATTAATTATAAACCTTGCTCTAGTACATAGTGGTCAGAGTCCTTCAATCTCTTCTTGATGACTCTTCTGTCTTTGCTTATCTCTCTTCCAAACTTCTTGCGTAAACGACCCTCATGGATGTCATGTGATCGTCTATGTAGCTGTAGACTCTCCCGCATCCTTCTCCTTGCAGCTGAGTTTACCTTTTGAGCAGTCTTGGGAGTTTGTTGTCTCTCTAATTTACGTTCTTCAACGTGCGTGCTGTCAACATCCTATGGGAATGAAATATGAATAATGATGATTGAGAAATTGGCCAGATATTGTAGACATTTGTTCGCTACAATAAGTCTTATGAAAAGGTACCAAATATTTAACCTTATGTTTTGGGTTGACGTCTTGCGCCAGGGGATCTGGTGGCAATGGCACAGTGTGGATAGTGGATGGCTTGCATTTTGTTCTTCCCGTTTTACCTTCTGAAGTCAGCAGTGTGTCATGAAGCTATAGCAGCGTAAAGTTCAATGAAGATCAAAGTGTTTTAAATTGAATATGAAAGTGTATCACTGTATCAACCTCTTTTTTCGTTGTCAAAATCATCATTGTTAACCGTAGTTGTGTATTTCCTTGGTTTGACTGGGACTTCAACTTCTCTGTTAGTAATTGTTGACTGATCCTTGATAACTGTCCGGATGTTAAGTTCCTGTTTTGAAACTGCCTGACGTGCTTTGTTTGCTAAAACTTGGGCTCTGCAAGATTAAATGCTCAGGTTATGATGATGTGATATGAAAAATTAGTGTAACCCAGTTACCTATGCTTCAAGTTTTGGCAGCATATGATACTGTATGTCGATTCAACTCACTTAACATGGCTGTCTATTGGCTGGTTCTGAGTTCTTGGTGGTGGATAGTCTCTGGGAGTTGACCTAGGGACGGAGGGGTAATGCTCACAGGTGGCCAAGGTACCCGTCCCTTTGTGTGGGCATTCTAGCGTAAGCTTGATATACCTGGAGAAGTAAGATTATTCTATGTATCTTCTGAAAATTATGCTGGGATTCCATGCAATGCTGAGTTTTACCTTTCAAATGGATAATTAGTCAAAGATAAACTTGCAAAGCTTATTGCTTCCATTCATTGAAGATAGGAAACATCAGAAAGTTCTCTGATTATGCCTCCTTCATGTTCTTATGTCAAGTAGCGCACCAACAAATAGTAAACACACCAATTCAAAAGACACACACTACATACACAGCATGGTTTACTCATGGTAGGTATATACTCATGATACCGAGACATGATATCTATTATATACGTATTGATCATACAGCTGCTCTCATATGAGTCTCAATCAGGACTTCAGACCCCCTCTGAGATGACATGTAGCAATATATATGGTGGCCACGATAGCATCATCAAATTGGTTGCACCGGGCAACATAACAGTAATTTAAGATTACGGGGACTATTGCATCATCAAACTGTGATGATGGTTAATCATTAAATCCGCTGGAGCGGCATCAGTATCCTACTCATAAGAAAATTACATAGCTATGATTATAATGACGCCGTATCAGTTATCAGAGATCAGTTTTTTGATGAGATACAAAAAACCATGTTGATGAAGGGATGACTTATTATACGCGTGACTTCTCAAAGACGAGGAAACAGATACATATCAGCTTACTTTTCCCAATGTGCTGAGCATCGTTTGCAGAGACATGCTTTATACTCATTGCAAGAGTAAATGTTACCTCCCTGCATGCATCCATACCCAACAAGCTGAAATAGTGAAATAACCAACTTACCAACATGAAAGAAGTTCCCTAAAATCCAATAGTACCTCACTACAAAATATCACATATACCTACCGTCTGTGGAACATCAAGACTTTGGCATTGGAGTAAATTTCCTAGGGACCCGCCATCTTGGAACCAATTCATCATGTGACGCACTGCATTCATCTGAGTGTGTTTTGTATCATTTCGAACGCGTTTGTGAAATATAGGACTAGGGGTTAAATAATATCCACTCTGAGAATAAATATCCATCCTTTATTCAGGTCCTTAGCAAGTTAACTGACTCCTACCTTAGAACTAAGGAGTGGGATACTGATCGTTCCGAATATCAAGTCAAGGTCTGTGCACCTACAGAAGTCATGGTAAATGAACTTCTTGAAGGGTTCTCCAATCTCAGGCATGGCAATCACAAAACAAAAACGATTTCAAAGTAGTAATGGTCAGTGCGTGCGACTTGTCTGCTTCAAGCGGAATGAATGAGTTTCATTACGCCATGCACTTAAGAGTGAGCCACTTTTTGCTGGCGAGACACAAACAAGTATGAGTGCGGTAAACAAACCAACAAACGTCCTGTGTAACAGATTTTGCCACCTGGTGGTTTTTATATTGTCAATCTCCACATTGGACAATTCCATTCAAAAACAACATGATGGTACTTGTACTCTTTGGATAGCATATATATCATGATCACGGCAAGATGCTAAATGATTTTTACAGATCTTTACAGCTACAATTGCTAAAATAATTGGATATTATTCTTGAAATATGCCACTTGTATTCTTGAAAGTTGATCGACATTTCATTAAGACCATGCTTAACGCTAGACTGGTTCGTGATGACATGCTTACATGTTTTAAAACATCTGCACTGTTTCGATTTAGACACAATATACACTGAAAAGATTGCCGGAACACGCCTACCAAGAATGGCCTAGAAGTTTTCAGAAAGTTGTGAAGTTTTAATGACATAACTGAAAAAGAACGTTTTGATGATTGATCCTCGCCACCTGTAGAGCGTGTCCTCTTTCAATTTTTCCTAAAATTGGAAACGTTTGCTCTATTGATTGTGGTTATTTTAGTCTCGGAATGGCGTCATTCCTGCAGTCACCTAGGATTGCATGTCATGTGATGTAAGTGAAAACATACAAGCAAATTCTCCACCATCCAGATCTTCTAGATTGTAGAATGGAGATTGACCGTATACGGATTATTTTCAGATCACTCCGATGAAAAATCAAAAGAATACCTATACGAAGGCTACTACAGATGAAACGAAACAAATCTGCAGATCTATAATCACCAACTATATGATAGCGATACTTTCTTTAGATTTCATACCGAATGAAGACAAGCTGATATATTAATCAACAGGTGATGCAGTGTTTCGGATCACGATACTTATTGCAGTGCGCTGTACATGATGTCTCTTGGCGGTGGTGGAGCTAATATAGAGGACACAACTCCATATATGTGCAGGAGACAGAGAAGCTGTAAGACCTGGCAGAGATGAAGAGTGGCTATCGCACATATATATATTGGTAGGTATTTTGTTCGAGTAGTATTTTATATATGCTCAGCAGGGGACATTGATTAGATGATGAGTTGTGCAAGTATAGTAGCCAGTAGCCACTACCAGCAAGTCTAAAGTGCAACTCAAGTTTGCGGCATCTTATGTACTTGATGTCTCATATACTATGATGGTTATGTGGAATATGGTGGACACTTTGCTAGAAATATGCGTTGATGATTATTATTGACATGAAATGAATATATATGCATATATGTTGTGAATAGGAGCAGGTACAAGATGTGGTTTCTAGTCAATGTTCCTTCAAAATAAAAGAGACGTCTTTGTTTTGAAGTAGCGAAATGTTTTCATGAAAGAAAGCTTACCTACATCATAACCTCTTTAGGAATGAATGGTCAATAAATGGTGACAACTGGCAATTTAAATGGTCATGTGATTGACAGTCATTACCTATGGCTACATTGTCTCAGGATACATTATCTAGTGGATAATAGAAAGTGTATATCACAGCTTCAACTACAACTTTTCTATGATCTAAAATTGAGGCAACTTTGATATTGAGACATTCATCCATTCTATAACAGCCAATAATGGCAGATACTTGCCTTGCTTCATCAGCTAGTATCTAAACTGCTTGTTTCCAAGCATTATATTGCTTACTCTACTTTCTGGGTTCCCATGATGGCCATTTTGTTTTTGTTCGAATGAGTATTTGGCTTGTACATGATGATCAGCCTACAGTAGTTCCATTCATTCACTATTTCATAAGTATGATACTGCAATGCGACCTCTGCCATGTTTTTTCCAAAGACTTGTATCTCTTGATACTTTGATTCAAGTCAGATTTGGTTTCATACTTCATAGCATATTCTATAGATCATCGCAAACAATACCAATCTCAGTTTGGTTAGATTATGCAATGAATGAAGCAATGCTTGTACCATGTTGCGACGTGTTATTGGACGAACTCAATGGAGTGAACACGTGCTAAATTGTCAGCTGCAGAATTCCCGCAAATACAATAGTACCACGCAGCAATATATTGTCTGACAATTTGATCTTTCCATGAAGTTTTATATACTCCCTGAAGTGCCAATGTTAGTCCATTCCATAGTATCAGTGATTGCCAATTTATTGGAAGCTGAGCGATATAGTTCAAGTCATATTCACTATTCAGATGCTTGTTTCGGGCAAATACTGTTAAGTATGTAACGTATGCCTATGAAACATCATATTCGTAGTAACACTTTGTTCTCCAATTAAGATGGGTTGCTGTAGTAACTGGCAGGTGTGTCATTACGGCACTCCGGACACCTATATAATTGGTGTTATTTAAATCAATGTCTTAATGCAATATTTATGGTGAATGAAAGTAACTCATTTATCAGTTTTAAAGAGCTTTGCTCTTAATTCTCTGTTATATCTCTGTACGACTGTATCTTAACAACATGGATGAAACCTATTATTATTGTTGACGTGAGTTTGAGACATACGATGTCGCCATTTCTTACGTAATGCAGCCACGTCTTATCTTGTGACGTCAATCACCAATTAATATGCCCAATAAAGGTAGTAGAAATACTTTTTCAAATAGCTTTTACACGTCTCAACTGAAGATTTTATTCGTTTGCGTTAGAAACGTAGGAAACATTTATCCAGTCCCTTTATTTCCATTCGGAACGCCCTCTGCAGAGCTCAACAGCTCTCTTCCGATTATAATCATACCTCCTCAAGTCTTCAGACAATTGACGAAACATACCAGAGACATGAGCTACTAGAACTTAGAATTTAGCTACCACGATTCTTTTCATGTGCTGCAGGATATGACACTTTCAGTATTAATATTGTGACGAATATATGAGCTTGCTTGAATAAATTCCGCAGCATTGTTCAGTGAATTTGATGAAGTATGAGATAACATCAGCCCTTTCTGTTCATCAATTCCGAAAACTGGGCTGAACAATTTAGTTATCTTGGAGCCAATTATTTGATCTAAGTTTCATCACATGGGCGTATGTCCAATCCTATATAAACCCGTGTCTCTTTTCTTACATTGTAGAGACATTCTTTCGTCGAGGTTCACTATTCAAACTTGACTGTGAGTAGCTCTGAAAGTCTGCAAAGCAGCGGGACTCTCAAATAAAGGCAGCTGCGACTCTGAAGTGTTCCTATGTGTTTGGGTCATTCCTAAGCTGTTGTTCGTGTTAGGATATTTGCTTGCGTATTCGAATTTCTGTTTGGTTACAAAACAGAGCGTCAGCGGTTTTCAATTTCAAGAGTTCCTTTCGATCTCTATAGGGTATGACAGACGCACGAATTTTTTGTTCTGCTATGAACAATTTGCTGGTGGATCTGTTAAATTATAAATGTTCACCTCCCATATTCATGTACACATGAAATTATGAAGTCTTTGTTTAAAGTGACTATCACATTATGTTCGCCCAAAATGATGTATAGCCACTGCAGTGGCACACTGGTGCGCTATACCTTGTTTTGAGACGAACCATGTACAACATACACCAAAAGCTTCACAAAGCTCTCGGTGTGAAGTGTGAGTGAAGGCAATATTTACCTCATCCAATACCTAATTCAGTGATTCACCTCGCAGCAAGATCATCTGACAAGTGAACTAGTCATGTTACTACAGATTGCAGCCCTCCTCTACCCCCTCCTTGGGTTCTCACTGTCTGACACTATACAGCGAGTTGGGGAGCTTAGGAGTAGTGCTGAAGAGTGGGATGTCAATAAAGAGGCAAAGAGTAGTTATATGGACTGGAAACCTCGACCAAAGCTTGAATGTATAAGGGTAGGTCTTCCCTCTTTACTCAATACAGCTATAATTTTCTGCCGAAATATTCCAGTTTTTGGGATGGTTATCAAAATCAATTATTGTTTTTCAGCGGCTGTCCATTGATGTCATGAATGACGAGGAGATACAAGATAGTTCGTTCTTCCTGCAAGCTGGTCGAGCAATCTTAGGGAGGTCAAATGATCAGCCTAAACACACAGTAAGTCTTCAATCACACAGTCAGTAACTTGGGTGCTAAAAATTATCTGGTCATTTGATACATGATGATAGGACGATATCCTCCTTCATCGACCTATGTATGTGGATATAAAGCATCACGATATTCCCCACTGTAAACTTATAAACAGGGTGAGATGATTATCTACAAGATTGCTAACTACCCAATGTGTTCGGAACTTACAGAATTAGAAGTGGAGATGGAGATTGATTCGGCTGCAGAAACATGGAATAAAGTGTCCGGAGCAAATGTGCTGTAAGTTTGACTCATGTATGTGTTGGTCGGACAAGCGCTTCCTCTGCCCCTCATAGTCTAAATTTGATTGTGTTATGTTTCCAGGTTGGTTAACATTAACTCAGTGGAGAGCAACCTGAGTGAACAACCTGAGGCTGATCTAGTCATCAGTTTTGAGCATTGCCAACACAAAAAGTACCGCGATGACCCGTTTTCGGACAATGAAGACTTTGGCAAAACGCCAGATGAATGCGCTCAGACCTTCGGGCACGAGTACAAATCAGGTAAGTCAAATTCTATTCCCTCCGATACCTGGCAAGATGATTGTGCTTCATTAGGTTTCATATATAATAAAATACTGAAATATGGCTAAGAATATAACTTACAAAGTAAACTGTTTGGTACAGAGTACATCCATCTAAACACTCTGATGACATGGACAGACAAGAGTTACACCGTAGATGAAATCCAGCCTGGAGACCTGCAGAAGCCAAACCTCTACACCATAGCATTGCATGAGTTTGGGCATGCGCTAGAACTGAGGTATAGGGTGTAATTAACATGGATTCATATTCTCTTTAGATGATCCATTTCCTAGCCGCTGCATCTTTCTTTGGTCAAAACCTAAGATTGAAACTTGTAATTTTCAGCCACTCAGAATTTGAGGAAGATGTGATGTACGACAAGTTTGCTGGTGATCGGAAATATAGACGACTTACTCTGTCTGAGAACGACAAAGCCCGTCTAGTTGAAGAGTATCCAGGTTCATATTTACACAGTGAGAATTTGTCATGGAAAAGAATTGATACGTGGGGCTAGATCCACTCTATCCAATGGAGAAACCTGACAGTCTGACTCTCCATGTTAGATAATGTGTATTCATTTAACCGCAAGACAATAATAATTACAAAATAACTGTGATGGGCAATTTAGGTGTTGTTTAGGAACAAATTTATCGGCTATTATAACTGATATCAGTATAAAGCTGATTAGAGGCACAATTAATTTCAGTATAACTTCCAAATTTCAGTGAGGAGTTCGTGTCGTGACAATCCCAGACACGCTCACTACTGCGCGGATGAGAGTTTCGGTGTGTGCAATCGTCCCGAACTCCGGAGCTCTTGTAATAGAACATGCGGCATTTGCAGTAAGTGATCCATGTGCTAGAGATCCGCGTCTTGCATGGTCCAGTCCATCCTAGATGGGTTCTGGGGGTTCATCACAATGTTTTGATGAATATATTTTTCATTCGATGCCCTGATAAGAAGTATGTTGAACCTTGCCTCCATTCCATATCTGACCTCTCCTGGCATGGTAACCATTCTCTATCAGATGACTGTGATGAGCCGGTTGCTGATGAATATATGAAATGCACCGAGGGGATATGTGCGGATAAAGACAATGAACTCCGACCTTTCTGCAAGAAAACCTGCAAACTTTGCGGTATGTTATAGTGCCTTGAAATTGAAGGCAATGAGTGAAAATAGTTGAATTTGATGGATATGAGCACACAAAATAATGGATTTGAATCCTTTCCCCAGAAGCTAAGCAGTGCGAGACCCTGCCCGATTCCCTCTCAATGCTGACACCAGCTACACCACTTCCCATACTGGTCGGGGCAGAAGTTACACTACAGTGTCCCCCTAACACAAGACAGAAGGGAGATCGTGTGATCACGTGTCAGTCAGGTGGAAAATTCTCTTGGAATAAGAAGCCTGCTTGTATCGAAGAACCAGGTAGGCGCTGCAGATCGATCCAATACTAAGACTAACATAGTCTCTACTGCTCGATAGAATTGCATTTGCTTTCAGATCTCTTCGGGAGCACACAAATACAGGACGATGAGTCCGGCCCCTATTATTGTTAAGATTCATTCCTCCAAACTTACCCCATTTCCTCACGACTAACCCCCTTCCCCCCACTTACCCTCTTATCTTACCCACAACCACATAGTCCCCCCTTCCCAGGAGGGATGGTTGCTACAACTGACTACCCGAGATGTGCCGACATCCGTAAAAACTGTATCGTGTTGCTTGCACGACGAAAAAAGAACTGCAGACAGCGGAGTGTACGGAAAAATTGCAAATTCACGTGCGGACTCTGCAATTTCACAACGATATAAACATGTGTAGAAATATTATGTTGAATCTGCTAGTATGAACTCCAGTAACTTAGTATACTAGTATTTAAGGTACTAGTTTAAGGATAGTTTTGGAAAGACTGGTTGAATACAAGGATTATATGCTATTCAAATACACGTATCATTGAATCAACACCCTATGGACATTGGACATGTGACATATGGACATGTGAGATATAATCTAGAACAGCATATGTGACGTCGCACAGTTGATCTATCATTGAGGAACCCCTCAAATAATGATATAATGGGACTCTACTAGTCTATCTATAGTCTATTCAACTGAATTGAATCAGGAAGTATTTGAAATCGAGGTGAAGAGGTTCAACATATGGACATCAGTTTGTCTGGATCTTTGCTCATCATCTCAAATTCGCATCTCTCGTTAAATAACATTATTAATCTCATTTAATTTTGACGTTTATTATTTATTCTCAGACATCGAATATCCTCATATATCATGATTTTCATCGCAGCTGGAGTTGCTTCACTGTCTCCTCCATTCATCGTGATCAAACACACATTTGTGTTTCTTTGCAACCTTCTTCTGAGGATGATTATTCTAACTTAACATTCCTAATCTCCTCACTATTTCATAGGTTTACATGTCAACATGATGGTGAGACACTCACCTCATTCAACTCTACTCCGCAAGAAGATAGCACTTGTAACCATGGCAACAGCCCCTCCTCATCCACACTCTGTAGCAACCATACTGAGGGTTACAGCATGCTCGAACAGGTGCATTAATAGCAGGTGACTCATTATAGTGTGTTAATTTTGAAAAGTTGACTAGATCATTAGTATGACTCACTTATATTCGAGTAGTCAATGAGTAATCCGGGCGGGTTCATACTTTGGTCAATTGAAACTCTGGTCTTGGTCAGATTGACTTTTTCTACCGGTCTAAACGTCTGAAACATGAAAAGTATGGTAAATAAAGAAGCTGATAATGTATTTCATGAAGGAAATGTCTACGCGTAGTAACACTTATTTCAGTTAAGGAGTGGTCAATCATGAGTCCTATGTGCGCACCTGACGACTCTTCTGCTCTTATATAGCTCATGATGGGGACTAAGATCAGTGAGATAGGTACTACAGGTACAGTGATTCCCGTGTGTATGTATGTTTGTCTGTGTCTGTGTCTGTGTGTGTATGTCTGTGTGTCTGTATATATGTGTGTGTGTGTGTCTGTGTCTGTGTCAGTGTGTCTGTGTCAATGTGTCGGTGTGATATAGAGTTGCGATTATTGAGAAAAATTGTAAGAAGGATCTTTCACTCAGCCACTTTTTCACTGAGGTTTGCAGTCATTTCTCAGCAGAATCTCTCAGTTGAAATTATAATTGTCAAGGTTTAATTGCATTCTTTTTCAAGATTTGACAAGTTGACCACTATCTCCGGTCCATATCTCATTATGACGTGTTGTAGGTGTGGGAGCTACCATGGTCATGAGAAAGAAGTCGGCTGTGACTCAGCTTCACTCTATTGATGAAGACGACGTCTTGTCATCATTTGGTAAGTTCACTACCAGACAGGTTCTGGTGAGATAACACGCTAATTCTGTTATCCAATTACGATATATTTGGTGTTAGAATTTAATCAGTCGATGAGGCATGAGCTGCTGCAGTGAACACAGGCTTATTGCAGTTCCACACAATATCGATTCCTGATCATTCTGCATTATGCAAATTGAACCGTCTACAATGTACAATATTCGGTATACTTTGTACAATATACAGTGTACAATATACATTGTACACTGTACAGTGTACACTGTATATCAACCCCCATTGACGACGACATGGAATCATTAGGGTAATACGATATTACTGATGTTGCTTGTTCCTCTTTTGACATTGTACGCTACTGCTGCTGCAAATTTCCTACACGTTACTAGGTGCCAACTGTTCTTTTGTTGCCTGCTTCATACTGATACAGCGTTGCGGGGGCAGGTTTAGCAATTGATACAACCTCATTCACTATAGCAACTCTTGTCCTGCTGATAGTGATATAGAGCAAGCAACGGGCTCTCAGGGAAATCTATCACTCCTCTTGGCAACATATAGCAACAATAAGTGGCAACAATGGTATAGCAACACTGTTGCTAAGCAACTGTTTGGTCTTGTGTCATGGCGACAGTGACGATTATCGTAGGTTAGAACTTTGGGCGAAGTATCACACAGTTATGACACAGTTCCTGCGGCTGGTTTTGCTCTATCGCCAGCTATATCACATTGATAATTCCACTAGGCTCTGAAGATAGTCTCGACAACATCCCAGAAGAGAGCAACAGTATCAACTACAACAACCTCACTGTTCATAGCAACGCCGATCAACCCCATAGCAACGACCCTGACAACCAGTGTGTGGGAAGCAGTCATGAAAATGACCCCGATGTTTCCTGTTCACGGAATGATTATTCCAGAGAATTCCAGGAGTCTCACGAACTCATGTATACATGTCAGGTAGGAAATGTCGTGTTGGGTCAACTTTCCGCTCCATTCCGATGGTTTAAAAATTGCTGGCACGATTTTGTTCGAACCATATTTCTGATCAAGATCCTGGCTGAATCTGAACATCCCGGCATTTCAGAGGCTGATCATGAAGCTGGTGAGAGATAGCAAGAAGCTGAACTGTCGACTCCAGAAGCTAGAGTTCCGTGCCACTCTTCTTGAGGTAATAGCTTGACGAGGAATTCTAGTCGTAACCCATTCCTTTCTTCCAAAGAATTGCTTCGATAGTGGATGGATGATAACAAATGATGTTTGCATCATGTCGGCATGCAAACTTGTTTCAGAATCAGTTACCAGCCGCAATGAGAGCCGGTACAGAAACAGCGGCAGAAGATGGGACATGACGAGGATGTTGTGTGGTGCAACACTCTGTTCAACTTGAGCTATCACATCCCAAGTACGACTACTATAAAGTTAACATACGATGATGTCATCCAGGGGGGTTTTGCGAATGTGTTAACGGCAACCAAATGTCTGGTGTGACGAAAAACTCAAAAACAATCGAGTGAACGTTGGCACTGGCTCGGTGTACTGCTTTGTAGATTCAGCGAATGAGAATTGGCTCATTAGTCACAAACCTGACTCGCATCTTTGTAGCAGTAGAGGTGAGGGTCGCCCTCCTTTATTTTGTAGTATCTCGCGATATCTTCACCATTGCTCCCTACACGTACACACATTAATAAGGAATTACTGAGTTTGAAGCCGTGCTTGTGCAAGATTGAATCAAGAAGCAACGATAGCAACCTCTTAGAGTTAGAGCAACCAGCAGTAGTAACATGATTAGGATAAGTTTCATACCTTTCTTCATGAGGTATCCGGAATGAGCTCTTACTTTCTCGCCACCAGTGTCTCCGTTCCCATCACTGGGCATTTTCAATTGATCGTTGAGTACTCTTAACTGAGCAGACCCGATGGCATTGAAAATGGCATTGAAATGCCTGTGATGTGCTACAACATAAAAGTACTATGAAATTTACTGGATTGGCCAGTGTAGTGTTCATGCTGTTTAACGCTAAATTAAATATATCGGGTGTGTCACTGTCATTAGCAATGTAATCAATTTCATTTTGTGTATTGGGTTCATTTTATTTCCATGGTGACAGCTAACATGGAGTAGCACTATCGCAATAAATTACTTAGCATTATAATAATCCTTGTAATAATTACAAGGATTAAGAGTAATTGATCGTTCGTAATTGTGAATGCATTTGTAATATTGTGCACTCGTCGATCGATGATAGAATTATAGACCCTCTCGAAAATTTCGTTTTGCTTTCAGCTTTGGTCCAAACAATTGTGCAGTGTTCACGTGATTGATCATTCAATTTGTCAAGCGCGTGTGCGCAAGAAACAGGTCAGGTAACATGTCTGACAATGCGTCAATGCAATACTCAATTACTCACTACTCTGTGTACTGAAGTGTGAAAAGTTAAGTCGCTTAGTCGCATAAACCATGCGCACGGCGCGGCAGGTTGGCTTGGCGGTCACTCAACCGCGACGCGACCAACGTCTTAACCATTAACGAGGGAACATGAATTAACAGTGATCAAATATTCAAATGCATGTCTTGTTTTTGCGCGGAAGGCTCGACTCCGCGTTTGTAGAATTTCACCCTACCCTGGCCTTGCTGGCGGGATTTTATCCCTGGCAAGGCGGATTGAAAATCGCGCGCACCGACGGTAGGGTAAAATCCTACAAGCTCCGCGCGCGCAGCTCCGCGCCGTATTCGATCGTACGCTGCACTATACTAATGTCTAGATTGTAGATTTCGCTGCACACTGCCCCGCGCGAAAAATACAGCAGGCTGCTGTATTTTTTTGCGCGGGGCAGTGTGCAGCGAAATCTAGACATTAGACGACGGACGATCATGAAGGTGCCCGCGCGCGAAATTCGAAAGACAGAGGTTTGTAGAAAATTTCACCCTACCCTTGCTGGCGGGATTTCATCCATGTTGTCTGGCGATGCTAGACCGCTGATGCAAGCCGCGAAGCTGAAGCTGAGAATAAGTTTGCGCGCGCGCGCAACGAAATTCTCGACAGGGTCTATCATCGATCGACAACATCCATGTGGCAGAATGACAATTGCGCGGCGCCGGAGGTAGGGAAAACCCCTACAAGACAGAGGTCAGATTAAATAAAATCTGACAATTCTGTATTGTCGATCGATGATAGACCCTGTCGAGAATTTCGTCGCGCGCGCGCGCAACTTATTCTCAGACAGGGACTCTTAGATCAATGGAAAATTAAAAAATTGCAGCAAATGATTGATGAGTTGAGAATCCATTGACCTTCATTTTTGGACCTAATATTAGATCATCGATGGCCAATGCTTCAGATAAATGATGGCCAATAATTATAAATTACAAAAGGTGACTAGCTGTAGAATTTGTCCATTCTGTGCACTCTTTGCTTCTTATTCTCATCACTACTCTGAAACATAGTGACAGCACCACAATACTAAAAGCCATCTAGCTACAGTGAGTGTTCCTGAGAGGCAACTCAAAGATCCAAAGCCAGAAGACTAGACTTTGCATACTGCCTCCAAATTCTTGTCTTCATAATAGGAGTAATGAAAATACTATTGTGTTTATAAGTGGAGTGCTTAAGGTTTGAGTTGACATCAATGTTGCATACTTATTGAATTTCATTCCCCTGTACTCTCATCTCAAAGATATTTATGTCAAAGACACTAATATGTCTTAGACATAAAGGTTCTGCTAGGTTCAAAGCCAGCAACTGATAGCTATAACTATTAAATCAATTAAGTTTGTTGAAAATAGCTCATGTAAAGATCTCAATTGTTATTCAAAGTGGCATGTGAAAATTTACGCAAGGTTTAAGGTAAGTAGGTATAGAAAATGGTATTTCTGGGGAAGGGTCCGAAATATTTCGACACTTTCAGCATCCTATCTCACTGTTCATTGGTCCAATCAATGTTTTTGCTGGCCAATCACCATCAGATGAGTCATATGGAGAAGATTGGCCAACAAGAATCAAGGCAGATTCCTTAGTTTTCCATTAATCAGTTTTGAGATTTGGGACCCTTCTCCAATTATACCATTCTCTATTGCCCTTAACATTTACCTACCTCTTCAGTTTATTCAGTAAATCACTAACATACTATGAGGGGACTGCAGACCCCCTATTGCTTGACAACAAGACATGATAGACATGTATCTGTGATATGAAATAGAGGGGAATACGATTTTGTAAACAGGTGTTTCCATAGAGTTATGAAAACAGTGGTGTCATTTCACTCATGCATGTTAACCTCCTCATACAGCATTTCCTGAACATATCATGCTCGAAATTTGTTCCTTTTGAGATAGCACTGAGAGCTTTAGAAGAATCATGGACGTATACAAGGTATGTTTGTATCTATTTATGATGAAGCTAAATCATGATTCCTTACATCTTTTGACCAAATGCATATTGAAATCCTGATCATGTGACAATGTTATTCATTATGATTGGAGCATAATATGCTGTACATACAAACAATGGGTTTGTTGTCCAGTGTGCCTCCTGTCAGTCTACTGATCATTGATGGATCAGGAGACATTGTTCTTCTGGTCACCTATAATACTTGTGACGTTTGTCTGTGCTATAGTTCTTTCCTTTCCTCACCCACCCAAACAACATCTTTGATGTCAGGAAACATGGAGTTTGTGTTAGTTACTTTTCACGTTTCAAATCAACACTAAAACAAAAGAAATTGTATAGGAGTATAAGGTTGTGGCTCTTGGTCTAAATAAGTCTTGGTCTAAATGTGTCATTATGTCATTGCTCAACACAATGTGATACAATAGAGACCAGGGTGAATGGGATAATGTGTCTTTGTAACCAGAGCAATGTTAGGATATTGTTATACCTATCAGCTGCCAATGCCAATGCCCATTTCCCGTATTTCTAACTGCAGTAGGTGGCGTGTTTTCAGTGAATGTTGGGCATCCATTCATACATTATACTATTGCATGATTATACAATTATGTGATAGCATTATATTCCATATGAGAAAATGTACTGGTTTTATGCGCAATGATTCAAAGTCCCAGTAACTGATATTGTTTATTAGGTTGTAGTTCCTATTCTTCTGTAAGTTCATTGTTAATCAGCATGATCATCACCTGGGAAATGGGCAATTACTGATTAGCCGCAACCTTCACATGGAAATACAACCTATTTTTGTCGCCTCGCAGCTTCTGTACGCTGTTAAATGGCTGTTCTATGACTATATATATTATGAAGCATATTAGTTCACTAACAATGGAATTGGTAGGTCTGAATGCGAACCTTTATACCAATGTTTATTCCAGCAAATATCCATACTTCACAGATCAATCATATCTAAACAAAGCAATGATAGGAGGTTAAATAAACATTGAGTTTAATATGACACTTAACCGAGTTATCAATAAGACGTCAACCGGATTTTCTCCAGCTTTCCTTCACTCCAAGTAGAGATATGAGAATATTGTTGACGGGATTTGTACCTTCTGTGCAAAATGCTGTTTGTGTTTCTCACTTTGCATTGATGTGCATTGTTGTACACAAATGGTTTGCATTGTAGAGCAGTGTGATTGAGCTGCTGATCACAAACTATGCCACCCTACCCACAGTGTCACTGTTGATTACGGCTCAGTGCTCACCAGTAAACCTAATGAAACCACGCTGCAATATTGTATCGTTGTTTAGGATTGTGTGAACAACAAAAGTACGAATCCTCATCCTTCCCTTCCCCCTCTGTAGATAAATATGGAAGCGCTGGAAGCGATTCAGAATGGTGCAGCAGAGAAGCCCATTTTCAGCAGAGGCTCGAGTGTCGTGTTTACAGTGCTGGGAGCGTCGGTAAGTGACAACATGACAACACAATGTTGCCATGACAACACCATGATACCATGGCAACATGTGAACATTAAAATAGATAGATTACCATGATAACATTTATTAGATGTGATGACAACTGACAACATATGCCAACTTATAATGTTGTTATGACAACATTTGAATTGGAGCTCTTTAAAATCGAGCGGACAATAAGAGTATTTTTGGAGGGTAGAAGTATAATAATGACCAAAATTCCTGTCTACAAGAGCGACTTAAACGTGCATGACTGTCAATAACAGCTGGAAGTTCACTAACGGAAGGGTTGACAAGTCTAGCATATTTTATTCCCCCCTCGTCAACTCGAGGTGACAAGCCGCACGCACTTTCTTTTCCATGAAGCTTGGTCCGAAGTCGCGTGGCGGCCAATGAGAAACTCTGAACTCAGAAGAATATTTGTCATAATATGCAGGTGTATGAAGCCCTATCAAACACGTTTGTTCGTGAGTTTTCATAAATTGGCACCAGTTCCAAATATACAGTATGTAACTATTTGCTAGTTTTTTCGTTAAGAGGTCTAATCGTCAAATATCCACTGTTTTTCATTCGAGTAGGTACTCCATGACCCATTTACCTACACACTCATGCACTGGCTTACTCATGCACTGGCTTACTCACTGGCTCTATCGCCTTCTCAATAAGATACGCTTTTCACACTCACTCGCTTACTCACCATTTCTTACTCCCTCACTCTATCACGCTATAATAGATCTTCACTGATTCATTCACGAACCGTATGATTTTCTGAATATTTGCTACCAATAGATTTCACTTTTATAAGAGAGCGAAAATTTAAAAACACTTATCGATTTCATGTTGCAGCTCTGCAGTCTGCATTACTCAAACGATTATCATATTTTAAACATCAATAGAATTGACTGTAGTCAAACTTTTGTATCGCTACTTATCAAAGTCAATCGTTGTTTCAGGAAATCGTACCTACTGCTTGGGCATGATTATATGTTTCGTACATTTGCGTAATTACCAACCGGCGACCACGTTTTTATGATTTGCTACTATTTTTATGATTTGCTATACGGTAGCATTCACTTAACTTCCATGTGTTTTACCCGTATGTCCTCCCCTTATTAGCATATTCGATCACAGATCCATCATTTGATTATTCTCTCGTCAACACAAACACAGCAATCAAACTGGGAGTTGTTTAACTCGATAATGACCAGCACATTGAAGGAGTTGGCAATTGAATGACCAGGACTCACATCAACACATTGTGGGAGATAAAAATAGAATATTTGGCATGACAGTGCGTATTGGCATGATTCGCGTATGTGACAATATGATATCGATATATTATATTAGGGAATTTGCTTTGTAACGAGAACTTGCTGTCAAATATCTGATACATTCCATTGTCACATGCGTCACGAGAGGTCACAAGGTCATAATGCTTTGACAGATTTGCGTTCATTCTCTTCACGCTATGCTCTCCTTCTCTCTCTCAGTAATGACGGCGGACATTCTGCTTGTTTATAATTCTCTTGTTCCCAGTTCCTGCGAGAGTGTCTTGTTCGTGTCAATTATTGTGTTGATTTGCTTCCTTGATTCTGCTCTGTAACGAACAGAGTATTTGGTTATTGGTACGGGTTTACTTTGTGATTGTAAAATCTGCTGATTCATTTCATTTCGTTAGGTATAAGTTTACAATACTTACGTTAGTTTTAAAATTTATCTCTTCGTTTTACTTCGCTTTGGCTATGGTTTTTTCGGTGAATTGAGTGATGCATGAGCCCAATTTACGCTTGCACGGCCCAGTTCTACATCATTTGCACGCCGGATGCACGTCATCTGTATGGTATGAAACTGTCATCTTAAATACGCCAATTACTAATTAGGACGATTACCATGAATATGTTCTTCCGATGTTGTTACTTATCTCTACCGGACACCACTTCATGAACACTGTCAAATTAGGGAATTAGGATTAATTAATTAGGGAATTAGGAAACCCCCCTCTCAAAATCCGCCACCGGGGGTAATGAACTCGTGATACACACAATAATATATTCGAATAAAATATGTTAACCTGTTTGCATAATATATATGAAAGTCGGCGACTCTCTTCCACAAAGGGTGAAGTTAAGTGACCTTCCATGCACAGGAGTTTAGTGGACATTACCCCGCTCCCCTCTCTCTGATGTGCTCAGTTTTGTGAGATACGGTGATGGAATGTCGCACATGTCACACATGTCACATACCATGCTCTGACTTCTGACACATATGTCACTGACATATCACGGTGTTCCGGTATACGTTTCACGTGTGATCTGCTCGCTTCTTCAGTATTCAGTTACTTGATACTCTTCTTATTATGTTGATGGAATATGGTAATTCAAAATGTTGCACTGGGTACTTGTGATAGCGGATCGTTAGTCGTTAATAACAAGGGTAACACTGGTTTACCTTGGCACTCAGAGATGGGGTACTAGAGTGTCCAGTACTAGAGTGTACTAGTCACCAGAGGTCACGTACTTGAAAACATGTCACGTGACCATTGTAGAGGTGTAATGCGACACAGATTACCAAGTATACTTCATTTGGTATCGCTCATCCACATTCCCCAAACGATGTTATTGTGACAGTTGATTGGTAGTACCTAGTTAACAACACATGATACACAGGTAGAGAGCGTGTCTTGCTCCCCCCCCCAATTTTACATGTAAATCCCTCCTTGGTATATTCGATATGTGGGGGGACAAATGTTCCTGTAATCGAATAGGAGCACAAGTTCCTCGGCTCTACTTTATTCGATTATGCCATGAATATGATCATGCCGCCTTATCCCTTTATCAGTTTATCGGGAGTGTTTGTATCCTTCACTATAGGTTCTCTGTCTCTGCCTGTCGTTTGTCTTGATACATGTGTCAGCGATTATAAATTACCTCTCACTATAATATTAGACAGGTATCATATGCTCTCTGATCTCTCTGATCGTATAGTTTTGGCAGACATATTCATTTTTTCGGTCCATCTCTTGATACGTGTGATGTCTGTTTATCTGACGATTATTCTAAACATAAAACTACTTTCCTTCCAGTATATACCCATGCTATGAGCAGATTGAAACATTTTCTTGTGTTTTGGTTGCTTGGACTGCTGATCTCAGTTCAGGGTCAAGGTAACTGGCAGAGAATAACCAATGGAGCACTTTCTGGACCCTCTGACCCATTTGAATTCGACCCCCAATCGTCGGGGATAGAGTATCGATTTGTGGGAGACAACGTTGTCGAGTTGTCCGATCTGGCATTCACTGTGACAACCCGATTCTTCAACATGGACGAGGACCTCCTCGGGCTGACCAGTTTCATCTACAAGATGGATGGTGGGAGAATCACGAAAAGTTGGTTGAGGGTGGGGGTCAGGGCGAATGGGAAACAGAGATACTGTATAGACGAGAAGTCATGGGACGGAGCCATGCCATTGTCTGCCACAATCGATGTTAACGATCCCAGTGTTTTCCTGCTCAATGGAAAAGTGTCTGCAGGATTCCATGACATGCAGTGCAGGTACATGAAAAAGTGGAGGGATGCCGTGGCGGGAGGGGAAATATCCAGGGCGTCTGTGGTCGTATACGATCCCCGGAGAACCACAAGAAACACACTTTCACTGGATTACCGGGTCGTGAGTCTGGACGAAGTTCCCACCGAGGGGAGAGATAACTTTGTGGTCGATGGGACGGATAGTAATGAGTCAGCTCGTGAAGATCCAGCTGAGGTTGGACCTGTCTGTTCTGTATATCCGCCGGGCATTATCGATACTTTTGCCGGGGAATCTGTCCACTATGACCTCAAGTGTACCCATGTCCTCGCAGCAGATGTAGGCTATTCGGACAGCTGGTTTGTCTATGGGAACTTTGATGTGTTTGACGGGAAACTGTCTCTCGCGTCAATAACGTTCTATGTAAATGATGGAGCTTTTGAGATACAGCGAGGCTGGATGATAGCTTACTTGGGAGAGAAGTTTAAGATCCAGGAGGGGGAAATGCGGGTTATACCACTGACTGGATGCGAGGTCCTGTTTGAAAATCTGGAGTTGACCGTGGACTGCAGGCCGGCAGGGGTCCCATTCGTTGCCCGTTATGACGGGTACATGATCGGTCATATCCAACTGAGCGAGAAGGGGGACCGGAACATGGGCTTGTGTTTCGGACCGAGCAATGGACAAAGGGTGAACTGGCAGATACCATCACACGGCGAGTGTGGCATCACCGCTGGGGAGAGGGCACCATGTGACATCACATTTCCCGAGTGTGACGTGTATGGTGTCGCGTGTGACACCTCCACAGTCAGGATGTGTAACGAGATGATGTGTCACGGTACTGCTGCGACACCAGAACAGATGTGCTCCATGGATCAGGCTGCACAGACGAAGTGTGCCCTAACCGGCGGAAAGATTCCATCTCTCACAGACCACTGTCCAGTTGACGAATGTATGAGGAAGTTCTTTGTTCTGGGAACAGGGTGTCCACAGGATCCGTTCTTTACTGGGTGTCCATTAGAGAAATACATTGTGTAGAGACCATATTCTCGTGCAGGGACTAACTTGTGAACGGACTAACTTGAGTGTTTCGTAGACTTCCTGGACTCAATAGACAGGTCCAAATGCTCTCCTTGTAGAAAGACTATGGTTGTTAGTAAGAAAACTTGCCGGAAATCCGCGAATGAAGGATAAAATGAGAATTTTAATGAACAATAGACGCCGAGACGGGAATGTTTTTATATTTTTCGGTTAATTATCTTTTCTGGATGACAGTGTTGTCATTTTCAAGCCTTGAAATGAATAAACAAAAAGTCGATTGAAGAAACATATCATTATCACTCATTGTTGGAATGATGTTCGAAAATGAAAGTCCAGTTTTTTCCCTTTGTCCTGAAGTAACATCTCAAACTTGAGTCCAAGAAATATCATTCCAGACACAATTTCCTACCTGTCACCGTCATTCCAACCCCCTTTCCTCCTCTTCTGCAACAGCCCTTGCCTCATATCCTCACTTCATATCAAACTGTCAATCAATCAATTTCACAATCCTCCTCTCTCTCTCCTCTCACTGGCTCAACCCCCAGGGAGACCTTGCCAAGAAGAAGATCTTCCCCTCTCTCTGTAACTTGTTCGAGAAGAGGATTCTGCCGCCAACATGTCGGATAATCGGATACGCTCGATCTAACATGACTGTGGATCAGCTGGCGGACAAGTCCAACCCATTTATGAAGGTGAGTGATGCTGCTGCGGGAATTTTTTCCTCTCATGTTTTGCGGGTTTTAGCTTTTGCGGGCTTTTTCCGTCTTCCTTCACAGATTTTCTTGATAGATTAAGAGGAAAATATTGTTATGCATATTTTGTAGTCTATTTGTACAGTATACGAAAAAAAAACATGGCAAAATATTCATCGATCCGATCTACTCTCGACATTTCAATTCGATCAATAACAAATATAATATCTTGACATTGTTTCCACTGGTCTCACATAATATATAGTCACATACTTTATTGGATCATTGGTCAATGACTAACTCGAAATTCACCGACTAGGGGAAGAGCAAGGAGACACTGGACGCGTTCTGGGGAATTGTATCCTATGTCAGTGGGACCTATGATAAAGCGGAGGGATTCATCAAGCTGGACTATAAGATCATGGAGCTAGAGAAGATTAATGGTGGGCACAAGAGGTGAGTGAGCGATGGAAAGAACGAAATAGATCAAGGAAGATGGATGCAGGAATATTGGGAAAGTGTTTTGGGGGCGAACTTGTGAAAATTATTTTGGAGACAAACTTGTGGGAAAAGTTGTCAAGTTGTTTCTGTTTATGATACGTCACATATCCCTAAATCTCTCTTAATTCGTTTCTGTCTACGTCACATATCCCTGAATCTCTCTTTCTTTCCCAGGTTCAGACTGTACTACCTAGCATTGCCACCTGCTGTATTTATACCAGTGTGTACTCAACTGAAAAATAACTGCTGGATTGATTCCAAAAAGTAAGTGGTCCGCTCTTGACATCGAATTATATCCTTGAGAGACCGGAAATATTCATCTCCGTCTTTTTGAGGATTGAATTTATGTATTTTTCGACTAAATTTTATCGCAGAATTATTCACTCATCGGAAACTTTAGAATGTACAACTTTATCAGTAATATTTCATTCTCCAATTACAAGAACCGGTAAAACCAGTTTTGATGTTTACAATATGGTTTTAAGACAGCTTCGCTCTGAAATTCGAACAACGGATGTTGAATTTCGTTAACAAACATGGTGTCGCAACATCTGGACACTGATGAGTCATGAATCTGATAGATTATGTAGTGTCAACACTCAACTGACCACAGCCTTCTCTGATTTTAAGCGCAGACTGTAGCAAAAGGACTAAAGTACAAAGGTTAAATGTTGGACTGGACTTAATATGGTAACTGGTTATAAATGGTCAATAGATGACCCCAGCAACATGGGCTGTGTACCTACAGAGATGTTTAGTGATCAGTATCAATTGTAGACAGTATAGTAGTCCCCAGTAGTCTTATACCAAACAGTCTCTGAATATACCTGGGAAGTCTCAGTATACAATAAGTGTAGCTGTGTTTCCAACGCACACACTAATATATAATGGTAATGTTGTTAATTGATAACTATGATGTTCCACGAGCTACAGATAAGTAATTGCTCCTGTTCATTCGATATGAACAATTAGAGTGAATGTGTTGGGAAATTATCGCACACGTGACTGAAAATAACCGGCGATACGCATTATCAGAGACACTCATTGTCTCATCTGCATCAATACTGAATATCCTAACCACACTATTGATACGAAAGTAATTTCCATACATGAGACATGTTTCTGTAAATATTCCAATTTTCTGCAACTATTCTCCCATTGCCTGCAAATGTCCTGCTAAAATTTGTCCTGTCTAATAATTAGAGTTGGTAATTGGCTGAGAAATCAAGTTGAAAGTAAGCAGAGATCTGTTGCACAGCCTATTTATAAACTCAAAGCGTTATTAAGCTCTGTAATCAAATCTATAACCGGAAATTACCATATAGTGTCTAGCCATTGTAATAACAAAACACCAATAAACAGTGGAGCAATATCATAATGAATCATGAACTGATCCATCTAATCAATATATCACAGTACATAAAGTGTAACAAATGTTGTAACGCAAGCACACACTTACTGTGTAACACTCACACACTGAGTAACACAAGGTGAGTAACTCTCACAGTACCGAACACCCACAGACTAACCCCCCTCCCAGGCATACAAGTTCTGAATGTAGGGTGATTGTGGAGAAACCGTTTGGTCGAGATCTGGAATCATCAAACCAGCTTGCTGCTGCCATAACTGGACTCTTCATGTTAGTAATGCAATGAAAAAAGGATATAATTGGCATTAACGATTTATTCCGATTTACAGTTTCCACACAAAGTCATTGTTAATGTTTCCGCTATTATATCCAAGGAAAGCCGTCCACTTACTGATAATCGTCCACTTATATATGGTCGTTTCATTCAGGGAAAAAGAAATTTACAGGATTGATCACTATCTCGGAAAGGAAATGGTCCTCAATCTAATGATTCTGAGGTAATCTTCATACCATAGTGTGTCACCTTTTAAAGCGGTCAGAACGCATGTTCAAACTAACCCATATCTCAGGTTTGGGAACGAGATTTTCAGGACACTGTGGAATAGGGAACGAATTGAGTGTGTTGTTATCACGTTCAAAGAACCATTTGGTACGCAGGGCCGAGGCGGATATTTTGACACCAACGGAATCATTAGGTAAGTGTGACCCCATTCGTCACACAGGCCTGTCCTGACGAACTGGTGTCAACGAATTCCATCGTCAGCATTCCCACGTCATAGTGGTGTCAGCAAGTTGTGACGAACGGGTACCCCATTCGTCACACAGGCCTGTCCTGACGAACTGGTGTCAACGAATTCCATCGTCAGCATACCCACGTAACAGTGGTGTCAGCAAGTTGTGACGAACGTGTACCCCATTCGTCACACAGGACTGTTCTGACGTACTGGTGTCAGCGCATTCCCACGTAATAGCAATCAAGAGGTGTTAGCAATTTTTGATGGAATGGTGCCCGATCCCATGTATGTGTACAATCACACTCATAACTGTGGCGGAAGCTTGCATGATAGGATATCTCTCAGAGAGCAAGAGCACGCTGTGATAGTTCCTACTTGGAGCTGCGCGCGAACGGCAAACGCATTTTTCCTAGAATTTCAGTATCACTGTCACGCGCGTTCTCTTCACATGTTTTGCGATTACTCGTGGATCGGCGGGAATAGGGCTTCACTTCTTGTCAAAATTTGTGTCAACTATAAACATTGGCTACTTTCCAGGGATGTTATGCAGAATCACCTACTTCAAATCCTGTGTCTGGTTGCGATGGAACCTCCTNGTCAGCATTCCCACGTAACAGTGGTGTCAGCAAGTTGTGACGAACGGGTACCCCATTCGTCACACAGGCCTGTTCTGACGTACTGGTGTGAGCGCATTCCCACGTAATAGCAATCAAGAGGTGTTAGCAATTTTTGATGGATTGGTGCCTGATCCCACGCATGTGTACAATCACACTCATGACTGTGGCGGAAGCTTGCATGATGGAATATCTCTCAGAGAGCACGAGCTCGTTGTGATAGTTCCTACTTGTAGCTGCGCGCGAACGACAAAGGGTTTTTTCCTAGAATTTCAGTGTCACTGCCACGCGCGTTCCCTTCACATGTTTTGCGATTACTCGTGGATCGGCGGGAATAGGGCTTCACTTCTTGTCAAATCTGTGTCAACTGTAAACATTGGCTACTTTCCAGGGATGTTATGCAGAATCACCTGCTTCAAATCCTGTGTCTGGTTGCGATGGAACCTCCTGTTAGTGTGGATGCTTCGGATATTCGTGATGAGAAGGTTTGAGATTCTGAACAAATATGACAACAAATTAACTGAAATAGTGATTCCCTGTTCCTTTTTTATTTTGTCCAAATCCTATATTCTTCTCTCAGGTTAAAGTCCTGAAGTTTATCGAACCGATAAAACTAGACGACGTTGTCTTGGGTCAGTATATCGGGAACCCGAATGGTCCTAGCGAGGATTCACGGCTGGGTTACAGAGATGATCCAGGTGTTCCTGTCACTTCGACCACGCCCACTTACGCGTGTGCTCATGTCAGGATTAACAATGACAGATGGGCGGGAGTGCCTTTCATCATGAAATGCGGTGAGAGCTTTTGAAAATCTTAGCTCGGCTTTGTGAGACAATTCACTCTCAACCCTTTGATAATGACATGACCTGAGTTCATTAATCAGGAAAGGCTCTGAATGAACGGAAAGCTGAGATACGTGTCCAGTTCAAAGACGTGCCGAGCGACATTTTTGGTCACACATGTCACCGGAATGAGCTTGTCATTAGAGTACAGCCGGATGAGGTTTTGAACCAAAGCATTCCAGTTCCTTCTCGCAACTACCATTGGACCGTTGGTCAAATTGTTCACATATTTTATCCCCCTTCAGGCTGTGTATTGCAAGATGAATGTCAAGTCTCCGGGCATGTCGTTTGAAACAGAGGAAACAGAACTTGACTTGTCCTACAAACAGAGATTTGAGGGAGTTGACCTGCCAGACGCATACGAGAGACTAATCCTGGACTTTATCCTGGGGACACAGACTAACTTCGTGAGAACGTATGTGGTTTCATGATATTCTCCCCTTTCCTGCCCCTAATTATCCTATTCCGCCCCTTCCTTCGGTTCCAACCCTTCTTAACTTGTGCACACTGCACACGTTGTGTTCCCTTATACATCTCCACTTTACTCTTTGTGTAAGTACTCTCTAATTTCATCTATCAACCCCATTCGTTTCATGCCATCCCATCCCATTTGAATAACCTCTTCTCCCCCTCCTCACAGTGACGAATTGGGAGAGGCGTGGCGAATCTTCACTCCTCTACTCCACAAACTGGACAGAGGAGAAAAGAAACCCGTGGATTATGTGTATGGGAGCAGGGGACCTAAGGAAGCTGATGATTTTATCAAGAACATGGGTTTCGCTTTCTCTGGTTGGTATCCATTTAGATTTCTGTGGCTGTTTCGTGCTCCTGATTGAGATGCTCGACATGTTAATCATGTCGAATATTTCCGCAGGTACTTACAAATGGTCGAAGAAATAACTTTGCATCGGATCGCGGATTTAAAGATGGAATTATGAAAACAAGGATCCTCTTGGACTCCATATTTTACTTTGTTTTAATTCAATCGAATCAAATTCATTTTACGATTAAGTTTATCATACTGCCATATTTCGATTTTAACGAGTTATCGAATGTTTTACTTTTATAGTTTAGTTGCTACTGATAATATTAATAAATTCAATAAACTTAGTTCAATTTATATTTTGAGGTTTTAGAGATATTTGACCACATATAGTAGCTATGTTTCATTTTAAAGTATTAGTAGGTAAGTAGCTATTGTATCCACATTTTATTTTCCACTATCAGCGTCACAATCTTGACTTAGTTTGTCTTTCACCTTTTCGTTTCATTTCTACTTTTAAGTCTTTGGAAATATTTCAATGAGAATGAGAGACGATATGTTTTATTTGGTTTCTTTTTTGAAATGTTAGCTCGATAGTATTGCCAATTACATATTTTATTCGATGATCGACAAATACTCATTTCATTTCTCATGAGTAAGCGTTAGAAAAGTGGACAGCGGACATTGCAATCCACGTCTATTTCAGCGCAACTGTCACTCAGTTGATCAGTCAGTGACAGTGGGCTCTGAGTTCGCTGCTCATAGTTCACTCTTAGCTTGTGGAATTGTCGATTTTTGCTCCTTTATATCGATAGTTTCGCTAGTTTGTGAGACAAATAGAAGCTTTATTTCAAATTCAAAATAAAAATTTGGTGTAATTTCACAACAAATCAATTAAACAAAATTTCAAATCCTGGCTCTATCTTCTCATAGGTACACTTGATGATATCCACTCCCTTACTTCAACATTCAAGCCACATTCACAATATCGAATTTGGTACTACATCCAAATATCAAACACCCCAAAGCTCTATTTTTTAACTCAATACATGAAAAAACGGTATTTACAACTCAGGGATCCAAGTCCTTTCAAAGGTTAAAAGTTGAAAATTAAGAATTGGAATGTTGCTCTACTTTATAGTGCACTTCACGATCAACATGGACAACAGATCAAAATAAGAAAAAAAACACAAAAACGGAGTAACGCAATCGAATCACACGAATAATTTCTGTCACAGTTCATACACTCTTTGGTTACACTTACCAAAGGCATGGGCATATAGCATTAGCAATTAGCAGTCCAATATAGCATTATCAGGCCTTATAATTAGAGTTTGTCAACGAAAAATATCAAATGACCAGCTAAGTTCTAGTCCTCTATAGTGTCATTTCTTAACAAAAGGTTTTGCGGTAGAAGTCAATATGAGCAGTTTCCCATCAGCAGTGGTCACGAACAAATGTTGGTTTCGCGGATCTTTGGAAATGGCCAGCACTCCACTCTTCAATCTCAATTTGTGTTTCAAGTTGATATAGTTTGTGTCCCTAATCTCGAGTGATCCATTGAGTCCACCCAGCACCACTCGGTCCCCATCAAGGAACAGAGCTCCCAAATTATCCTCGAGTTTAGCCCGTTTTATCATTTTCCCGTTAACCGTGTAGAGATATATAACCGAGACGGAACCACCTGGAGCACTCCGATTTGGCAGCCTGCCAGTTATCACAATATTCCCATTGGAAGATATCGCAACAAACGTGATACACAGGTGATCACCATGGTCCGCTGCGTGAGGGGGATTCAGAGTCCGAACATAAGTACCGAGTTTCAGCGTGTGGATGAGCACGCTCCCCTCACTGGAGCCAGATACAACGAGATCTAGCTCTTGGCTGAGGGCAACACACGTGACTGCCGCGTTGTGCCCGTAGAGAATCGCACTGGGGTGTGGTTTCAATCCGACACACTCCCCCTTCCGACGGAGTGTTTTCCACACGACAACCGTCGTGTCCCGTCCCCCGGTCGCGAGGTATTTCCCGTCCAGTTCGAGACACGTGACCACGTTCTTGTGCTGGTAGTGGACGGTGAGAGGTGTTATCTCGTGTTGGTTAACCTGCCCCACTCGGACACTGTTGTCCCAGATACCACACATGAAGAGTACCCCACCATCAGCACTCAACCGGAACATGTTACACAGGTTTACCGCACCTGAGAGGGAGAGGGGGTGAGCAACTGAGAGAAAGTGGAATGAGAAATTGAAACTGAAAGTGGATCTTATTTCAGAATCTCCTTGAGCATTGAGTTTAGAGTTGGGACACTGAAGGGGAGATAACGGTGACCAATTATAGTACCTGGCACAATAGGTCCTGGTGTGCAACGCGATCCATCTTCAATCTGTGTATCTTTCTCACAGTAGAATGGGTGGTTCCGTGTCCATCGAGCTAACCAGTTGTGTATCCCGTACAGACCGTTATGTGATACCGTGATCTGCGAATGAGACGGTTCACGAGGGCAAAGAAAATAAATAGAATCATACTGCGAGTGTGAGATTGGAGAATGGAGATACTGAGGGTGAAAACCATCTCAACAATGCACCGCACACCAAATCCAATGAAATTGGGGTACGATATCTGAACCATTTCTTGCTCTGACTCACCAAATTGTCCATGACACCCCTCTCAATGACTTGATTGGGGTTTCCCGCACTGACTCCGACAAACACCACTGGGTTTTCAGGGGTTCCCATCTGGATGGCGTTAGCTTTGAGTGCAGCCGCTTTTAGCACGTGGTGTAGGTTATTCCCTGATGCGAGGATATGCCATGAGGGATTTGACAAGGCTTTGCACATTGAGAGCCGTTTCTGACGATAAATTCAACGTCAAGGGGAGATTTCCACCCTTACCTTTGAGGCGGGAAGCCTCAGTGAAGTCCATTCTCTTGGGATGAGGCTCTTTGAAGATCTGTCGTGGAGTCTGCCCGAAGTTGCTAATCTGGGCCTCCAGCGCTCGCCGCTTCTTCGGATCCTTCTCATTATCCAGATCAACCATTCCTAAGGTGGATTTTAATCAATTCGCGGATCGTTTTAATTTACTTCAAGTATCCAGTAACTCTTCATTGCTAACGCTGTTGGCTTATGAGTAGCAGTTAACAAAATCGATTTTGAAAGTCGTCTACCCTCGTAGGAATTAGGCCTTATACATGGCTGACTTATCCATACATACCCTCGTAGGAAGTGTAGTGGTAAACATTGAGTGCCTCCACTGCCGCTTTACCCCTCTGTTTGTATCCGAATATCAGGTCTATCCAGTTGTGTATGTTGTTAGACACGTAGTCACACTCCAACGCTTCCCTGTCGAGTGGGGTGTCAACAGAAATGAGTAAACTGGTGTCAAAAGAGGAAAGCTGGTGTCAAGATGCCGTAGCCTGATGTAGTGGTGCCAATACAATGTTGACAAAATCAGGTGTCCATAGCATTCGTCAAGCAGTGTCAAGATAAAATACACAGTGCAGAATTTACCTATGCTTGTTGATGAAATCCTCGGTGTCTCTAGCCCAATTAGGAAGTTCCACGTCATGGAGCGACTTCCCATCATACCTCTCTCCAAAATCGAAATTGTTAGCATTCACCAGGAACTCGGGTAGGTAGAAAAACTCTGGAATCAACTCTTTACAATCCCCCTGGCCCCGAGTTGAACTACTATAACTCTGACCGATGCTGTAAAACTGTCGGTAAGGATGGTCAAATCGGCCGTGTAGCTCGATGTGGAGCGTTGTGTAGGGCTCCATCCTGACTAGGAAGTAGAGAATAGCTCCCGGGTTGCTGTAGTGAGTTCCCCAATGGAACGGGGGATCCAGGCCGTCCTCAGGCAGAGAATTGTACTTGATCTGAGCGTCCTCCGCCCGTTCAGGGACTTGAGCCCCGATAGGTTTGGAAAGATCTCGGAAACAGTCCAGTAGAGGGTTCTGGAAGTCGATAGAATCACTGGTGTAGTCGGTCAACACCCACGGAAACACAGGATATTGGGACAGGTCATTGTACGTCCGGCCAGCTATCGTGTTGAGATTCATCAGATACTCAAAGTTTGAGATCCGTCTCTCGATCCATTTGCGGGTTATGTTGGAGCTAGCCACCATTTCCTCGGGGCTGCGGGCTATTCCGTGCACGATGCTAGTGGGCCGGAGAGACATGATTTTGCTGTACACTTTGTTCCTGTGGTACTTGCTGGGATAAATTGGCGATTGAGTCACAGCAAGTGAGTGAAAGGTAAGTATCTCAAGGGAACTTTAGTAGAATTTTAGTAGATTCAGCAACCACTTCTTTTGGGTAACACACTTAACAAGCTCCACTACATAAAATTCTGACTCACTTGAAATTGATGAGATGATTGGTATGGTCAGTCAGGAAGAACTCAATCGCAGAATACCGGAGATTGTATCGTCGGAGATGAATCTCCCTGATATTGTTTATCTTCCACGAGATATTATTGTGCGACATCTTGTGATGCGTTTCCGTTCTCTCATGCTCGTAGAAGTAGATGTGGGTGGGGGATACTTTGAGAGTACCGGGTATAATACTGAGCAAGGTCACCAGGTGGCAGTCCTGTAGAGAATGGGGTATTGATGGTGGAACTCAGGGGGGGGGGGAAAGAATATGGCCCACTTCCAAGTCGCAAACCGGTGAATGGGAGGGATTTTCTTAATCCTTCCCAATTCTGACAGAATAATCTCTATGTTACTTGCCCCCATTTGATGAGTGGAACACAAATTGTGGATTGAGAAGGCCTGATATATACAGATTGCTGATTAAAGATTAGCCGTGCATACCTCGAAGAAAATGAGTTGATCATCGTCTGTGACGTCAGGAATCTTGTTGTTGAGAATCACGTCCCAAGTCTCCTGAGTCTCCTTGTCTGCTCGGATACGCGCTTCTTCAGACACTCCCAACAAGTTCGCAGATGTCTCGTTCCTGTGGAGAAGGGGACATACCCGGTGACGTCATAGTGATAGAGCCACAGACACAACTTCACAGACAACTCCATCACAGACAACTTTGTCACGGTTTTCGGTTTGGCAACGTCGTGACTCCTTCCAGACTGCGCACACAAATATATGACGTCACTCACCTAATAACGTCATATTCATCGTAAAACTTGGCATCAGTGTGGGGATTAAAATTGTTGTTTGGACAAGTTCGTAGTCTCATCCGGCAGTAATTCTCGTGTGGATCCCTCTTCCAGTGGAGAGGTGTTTCATCACTACTCCCCCACACACCACGATCTGACGTCATAAACTTCTTCCTCTCTCCCCACTCCTTGATTACTGAGGATAAATGAGGATAACTGAGGAGAGAGGAGAATATTTCCAATATATTACTCACTCAGTAGTAGTCATACAGTTGAGTTGTTAAAATTGGGAAGTTTAAGACTAAAGAGGGAATGAGGTTTGACCGGTTTATGGTTTGATTTCAAACCAGTTCAACCGGTATTATAATCTGCGTGATTTACGTCGTAAAATTCATTCCACAAGTATGATTTCATGCCGTTCATTTTGGTTGCTCATGTTGAGCGAAGCTCTAAAATGGCATACTAAATGGAAAGTCATGTCCAAAGGTGATCTCACGGCTCGTAAAGAGGTGTGTGATATGTCGACCCTCATTATAAGAGTGGCCTCTAAGGAGAGTGATTTCTGCTCAATGCAAGCAGGAGACATGTGTACCCACTGGCATGGTGCTTGTTATGTCTCCCATTAGTATCGAGAATGTGTCTATTTATCTCAAACTCTTTCCTCTTCTGGAACATTGCCGTGATGTCCTGCAGGATGGAAGGGGGGATTGGTAAAGCCACGCTCAATATAATAGTACAACTGGAATTGAACACTTCTGATCACTTTATTCTCAAATCGGGTGGCGCAACTCTGGACTCGTTTTCTGAGACTGAGAGATAGACTTAGCGGCGCGCGCGGTTACGACAAGACATTCTTACCTTCTCATATCCCTCTAGACGCTCCATCTTGGCTCTGTTCATGAGAATTATGTTCTCCTCCAACTGTTCCATTATCTTGACCATTTCCCGGTCCGTTGCTGCCACAGCAGTGTCGTTGTTCTCCTTCGAGAACTTGGCTACTGCAGGGTACACCTGACAGAGTAATTGAGTCAGAAACACGTGCGATTTGTAGTCTGTGGACTATGTGATAATCATTAGATTTGTCATGGTTTCCAAACCAAAGTCACGCTGATGGATAAGAGTCACTGCCACATGCCACAAACCTAGGGAGTAGTGTCACGTGATGTCACGTATCACGTGACACTACGTACGACAGTATACCTGATTTGCAATGAACGTCTCCCACTCATGGGTGTCGATGTACATGAGAAAATCGTCGATAAAGTCGGGGGAGTGCTCGTCTGTGGGCATCTGATCGAGAACAGCTTGGGAAAGACCGAGAATAGCTCCCCACCGAGTAAGGGCCGTGTGGACAAGGGGCACGAGGAGGATATGCAACTGATTCACGTCTGAGGGAGTGAGGAGAAGGTGAGGAGAGGGTGAGGGTGTGGGTTCAGGGAGACAAGTAGATAAGTGAAGAGGGGGGCTCGAATGAAGAGGGGAGAAAAGGGCAGGAGTCATACATGACCTGAAAGAGAGATGAATTAAAAAGAGCGGTAGTCTGAGTCACAGCACAGGAAATACTGACCATCCTCAAGTGTCGGTGCCAGAACAAAATGCAGAGCACCCAGAACGTAGCTAGCCGTGTAGTAGGACTCGAAGTAGGGGTGGTCTAGTAGGGTGTGCAGTTTGGACGCTGATGTCGACACATACTGAGGGGGAGGAGTGAGGATGAGAGAGGACCAGTGAGCAACAGTGATGAGGAAGGAGAGAGAGGCACCAAAGGATGGAAATTTACTAACTATACTTGAACACAAGATCCTCTTAGAAACTAGAATAAGGATGGAAGAAGGCAAATGAACCAGTATCGGAATGAGGAAATGACATTCCACTGATTTCGTTCTGTACCTCATAACTCTGGTGATGGAGACATCCCAGGAGGACCCTCAGACTGATTCTGTAGAGCTCCATGTCACTCCCTCCATCCCACACACCCAACAGATTGAATAGGAGTAACACTTCCTGTACCAGCTAGAGGCAGGAGTGTTAGATTGTGGATGGTAATAGGCGGTATGTTAACAATGTTTGTTTCAACAGTTGGCATGGGGGAGATAACTGTTTCCCACCTTGGATGACCACTGTTTTACACAGCTCAGGTCATTCCACTCTTTCTTCTCGCTGTCCTCCTCAACCTTGTGAAACATGAAGTGTTCCAGAAGTTCGAGAAGGGAGGTGTGCTCAGCACTTATCTCACCATCGTACCCAGACTTCTTTAGTTCCAGGTTCATTGAGTGAACCACCAACTCAAACAGCCTGGAGTGTAAAGATGGAGTCAAAATAATGAGACTTGCTAACTTTCAAGAGGAAAGCGTTTATAATTCGCCCCAAATTTACGAGCGATTTCTCACAAAAATCGGAACACATGATATGCAATCACCTCATCTTGATAACAGCAGCAGATCGGAACAACTTAGTCTCCAGCTCATCAACAGTGAGGAGTATCTGACCCAAATCTCCCTTCTCCAGCACCCCACACTTCTCATAGTGCCTCCACAGAATGGTGTGAAGGAGCTCCATGATTGTGACGAATAGTTGTTCCTGTAGTCCTCCTTCCTCTTCTTGTACTGAACCTGGGAATAGAGGGAGGAGGAGGGTTTAGTCATCACACAGGTGACACTTGTGTCATGGTCAGGCCCTGTGTCAACTGTCATGATCATCCTCCTCCTACAGACCCTCCGCCTCTTGCCAAGTGTGATCTACACACAATCGTGTGATCTACACACAATCGGCACTCCTCAACAGTTAATTTGTGTTCAATTGGTATGTTATTTGTGAATGTCAATGCACTTTCCCGACAAGATGAGGCATTCCATGTGATACTATCACCGGTCACCAATTCCAAGTCCTCACCTCTCCTCACCTCTCCTCACTTATTCTCACTTCTCCTCACCTCTCCTCACTTCTCCTCACCTCTCCTCTTTTCTCCTCACCTCTCTCACGTCTCCTCACCTCTCTCACCTCTCCTCACTTATCCACACTCACCCAACATGAGACAGAGAAGTCCGTTGTACCAGGCAGGCAGGAGACTATACTGCTCTCCCAGGGCGAGGTTAGTCCGTGTTAGGACGAGGAGCTCCTGGGATACCTGCAGTCTGGTGGACGGGTGGAACCGGGGCAGGAGGGAGATGAGGGATTGCATCAGCAGGACATCAGGTTGTGCATCTGAGGGGGGAAGTTGTCGAGAAGTGGGAATAGGGGAGCGGTTTTCTCATTCTCTCATTCACAAGAAGTCAAAAATTGACACAGTGTTCCGCAAATTGTCACTGGAATAGAAATTGGGAATTAATTGTCAACAATTGACACCGCATATCATCACTTGACACCACTCACTGTGCTGTGTAGCTGATGTCACGTTGATAGTAACAGTTGCTAACATCTCAATCACTATCTCACTGTTACCATCCACACTGCACGCCATCACAGCCTCGCCCACGTAGCACAGGTGAGTTTTGTGAATGGGAATGTTGTTCGAGCAGCATGTGTCAACAATGGTACGGATAAGCTGAGGGTTGTTAACAGTTGTTAACATGTTGTTGTTCGCTCAAAAATCAAAACTATTTGTTGTCAGATGACGTGATATAGGGATTATTCTACTTGCGAAAACCATGAGTTAATCGCGATGATCTCAGTGATGTTGCTAAACTTTGCCAAAGTGGCACATGTAACTTAACCAACTAACCACAAGAAGTTTCATCTTGAGTTGGTTGCAGGGCGTGTGAAGAAGTCCCACCAGAAGGTCCTGTACATCCAGTGATGCTAAACACCGGGCCAGAGGCAGACTGGTGGGAGGGATCTCGACCAGAACCGTCATCAGCTCAATCGCTTCCAACTTCTGAAATTAATAGAGGTGAGCTAGGATAAGGGGTATGAGAATAGATGGAGAATAGCAACAATTGATCGGGGTTGGTAGATCACGTCAGGGCTACATTTACGCGGCGCTAGATCACTGAGTATTCTGTATAGATAGAAAATAGTTCTAGAGATGAAAAGGTGATCAAACAATGACGTTATGTGACCTAGCAGCTGCCTCTTGAAAATTATAACTGTCCCCCGATTTCCTGTCTAAGACTAAGAGGTGCGCATGTGCATTGTGCAGGAGCGTGTGTATGTGTGTGGTTGATGAATCGCTTCACCGAAATCACCATGACCCATGATGCCCCCACACTGTGTGGCCCACAACACCACCTCTGAAGGAGCTGTAAACCTTGTCTAGAGCTTGGTGGTGAAATCATATTTGGGGGCTACGAGAGACAATTATGAGCCGCGCGCCGGATGAGTTATGTGAATCTGGACACATTTAATATACTTTGTTAAATAGCCTACATAAATTATGCGACAAAACATATCACTAATCAAATTAATTTAAAATGAAATATTTATTCAGATATTTCTAAATGGTCGCGTGGTGAGTGCCTGCTAATACATATTCCAGGAGTGATAATTGTTGCCCAAAACATAACGCGATCTCTTCACGCAATCTTCATGCCCCCTTCCCAAGAATCACCAGAGGGTGCTCTCGACCGGCCCCGGAAAGTTGGATGGCAATTCTCCGGCATATATCAAGCTCTGGTCAGTCCGACTCAACCGCAGTCCCCCGCGACAGAGACAGGCGGAAACATTATGTGGGTGACGAATTTGGTTATATTTTGGTAACATATCATTCCACCTCAGCTATGTTAAAATATTCATGTGTGAGCCTCGCGCAAACGGTCCCTTTTGTGCTAAGCTCTACTATATTCGGTATTTAGGCGGATTAGTTACTTATATATTTCATATCCCAAAATAGTTTGCAGTGTTGATGACGTAATAAGTGGACGTTAAGTCATAATGACATGCGGCCATGCTCAATTCTAGTGTCATTTTATGTCATACCCTTATGACGTTGTGACCCCGCTGTTTGACCCTGCTGTTTGACCCTGCACTCTACAGTGTGGCGAATCATACTCAAGTCATCTCACGGATGAAATGTTTATTCACGCACAGGTCGACCCCCTATTCATCTCATTCATGCGATTCCTGATTGCTTCCCGTCCCATTATATGTTTCAATCTCATATGTTCCTATTTGAGAGTAAATCTCGGATATAATTGAAGCATGACAATACATATATATTTGACCAAACATTGCCATTCATTGTTCATCATGAGTAATATGAAAATCTATCTAAATGCTCAGCCGTGACTTTTCTTCGTCAACTCATTTAGTCCCCCCAACATCCCTCATTCCTCAACCCAACTAGCTTCAATCTAACACAGAATCGCCGTTCTTCTTTCCCCCTCCGATCAGCAAGAGTTTCCTCTCGTGTCCCAGGCGGCGTTGCATGTACTTCAAATTCAATATCACTCAGAATAGCAAAATATGTGTGTTTCCTGCATGGCAATAGCCACTAACATCCTGGCACACGCAAACGAGAAATATTCCTCCTCAAATCCCAGCACACACACACACACACACACACACANTCGGCCCTTCGGGCCTCCTCGGTGACCGAGCTCGCAAAAAGGGCCCTTCGGGCCCTTTTTGCTCGCACGTTCAACATTAGCTACAGATGCCGCGGGGGGCTTGCCAGCCCCCTGATGATCATGATTATTCGGCATGCGGATATAATATCTTATCGTAAGGTGACGGAGGGCTGTGCCGAATCGTGATGTAGTGTAGTGATATGATTGTATGCCTCTTCTCAGCATATTGCATGGTCAGAGCGTGTTTCCTTTGCTTCGTCAGTGAGAGTATCCTTGAAAATTTATTCTTGATATTTGACGAAGATCAAGGGCTATTTGGGGACTAGATTATAGGTTTCTCCATCAGAAACTATAGATACCGCGGGCAAAACCCTCATAATCTGTTCTTTCGTTGCTTTACTTCTTGATCCCCCATCAGATCATGCTAGTATACCTATCTGTAACACTGCTATCTTTGGCGACCTCTATTCCCTTACAAAAAACTCAGGGTGAAATCCCGACCTTCACCGGTGTCGATTGGATCGGGTTCGAAAAAGGTAATTGATAAAAGTTTTGGACCCAAAACTTAAAATAGCTTAACTTGAGAACGAGCCCGAAACTTTCATAATTCCAGGTTGTTACGATACGAAAACGAGGAACTTTGTCCTGATCGGACACAACTTCTTCATTGAGAATGACTGCGGAATTTGCACGTGCGACAGGTATTTCATCCGGCGAACAAGATTCAACCCATATTTGACACCATTTTCTCCAAGATTCGTCAGAAATTGACACCAACACCGCCCTAGACACGGATTCTGGTGTGTCCCCAACTGTTCTTTGTACGAATTTGATCTGACGAACTGTGTAAAAATGTACACATATGAGGATAAATGTTGTCCGAGGACAGAGTGCTTGGAATATGGTCCATCAACAGAAACAGGTACTAATTGGAAACAGGTACTAATTGGAAACAGGAACTAATCGGAAACAGGTACCATGGAAACAAGACCCAAGAATCAGTAAACAAGTATAGATACGTGGCATGAGTGAGTCATATAACATATCATTGTGTTTCAGAAACGAGCCCTTACGGTGGATCTGTAGACACGCTGCCCACTGAGTTCACTGAGGTTAGATCTGATTCGGATCTTTATACAGCTAGCCCCACACCGAAAATCACATGATCAGTGATCTCTTCCTGATCTCATGGCATCTTCAGAACGTTCAATCCTCTTCTACATTTGAAGGTGTTGCGATTTTCAGCATTGTATCCGTTTCAGGATTGGTGGTCAACAGAGACGGAAATCATAGTGACAAATGAGTCGACCACATCTGCAACAAGTGAGTTGACAATTGATCGCAATCCATGAATATCGATATGTATGCTCCTTCAGTTTTGACACATGTGCGGATCATGGAATTGAGAGAATGTTATTGCGAACATGAATCCCTGAACCAATGTCCATTTGAGCACGGAATTCCGAACTGAGAGAAGACCAATTCAGACAACCCCATACTTTCCAACAGGTTCAACAGAGTGGAAAGAGGAGACAGATGCCTATGAATACGAGAGACAGTCACCAGCCCGTCACTCAGATGTATGGTGAGTACAACTCAATAGGAACTTTTTTCCGAGTTGAAGAGTAATCACAAATGGCTGACATACCTATATCGGACACATTAAAAATTTCCTTGCGTTTCAGGACGACAAGCGAGCCGTCGACTGACTCTACCAGCTCGTGGTACGGTATGATGGCAAGCTCGGACGGATCGACCACGGAGTCGTATCTAGTGTGGTTGTACAGGGAGGTGCACGGCAAGAATTGGAATAGCGACCTATCAGAGATCAATGATGATTTCTGGTAAAGTGTGAGAGCGGTGAGGGGGAGGGAAGATGGAGGAAGCGGGGAGCTGGAGTTCCATCTTTCTGGGGATATTATATAGTTTGGGAGTGAATCGGGTTGGATCGTGATTCGAGGACCAATGAGATCACCATCTTATAACGCGGGAAATGCTATGCGGGTGCTCACGAAAACTATGAATGAACCATGAACTATTCTTGATACAGCTTCTGTAGAAGATACAAAATATATTGATGATCCCAGAAAGTGTTCCATTTACTGCACTTCATAACATTTTCAAATGATATGTATTTCAGCTTTATGCATTGATCAAAAGATAGTTCATTTTTCTTTCGGCCCAGAGAAAAAGAATTAATTATACTCTAATCGGGAAACGAAAATTATGTTGAGAACATCAATAAAATGATTTCTTTATATGTCACATAAAGCTAGCTAGTATGAAAACTAGTAATTATTTCGAACAAAATGCAGTAGTTTTGTCACAACCATTGTCTTGTTGTCTCAGTTGACAGAACACTAATTCTCACTGACTTGATTTCAGGTTTGGTTTCCTAGTTACCACTAACGATACATTACAGTATTACGAGGCATAATTACAGTTTACACCTAAAATTACAGTTTAGTCCTACCGGGGTTGGATTGCCCGCAACCAGAATCCATTTTCTCGACTGATTATCAAACCACGTTCTTATTGGAACATACGAGTGCTCCTTTATATAAATTTACACGCCCACTTAACGGGTTCTCTTGTTGGAACATACTATATTGAGTAGCCCAGTGTATGAACTCTACTTGTAGGCTTGACGTCATAAACTATCAATCTTGCCGCTCGAAAACCAATTATAGCCTACAAGCAGTACACTACTACTCTACTGACGTATAGTTGGAATATGTCAGAGTATTAACCGCATACATGTATACTGTGGTATAGGACGGTTGTATACAGCACTACTAGAGTGCTGTACAACTGTTGTGTTCACTGTTGTGTGACTATTGCACAACTGTTGTGTTCACTGTTGTGTGACTATTGCACAACTGTTGTGTGACTTTTGCACAACTGTTGCGTGACTATTGCACAACTGTTGTGTGACTATTGCACAACTGTTGCGTGACTATTGCACAACTGTTGTGTGACTTTTGCACAACCGTTGAGTTGACTGCTCCATTTTGTTTGGTCATTTACCGTCCAGAGAGCAAGTCTGACAAATCCCAATTTCTGCTAGAGAAACTTGACAAGATTTGTATGCGATAATCTCAGCTCATGTTTAACAGCAGAACTGGGAATAAAGTAGAAACTCTCGTTGGAAGCAAGTCGATTTGACCTTAAAAAGCAACGAAAATCCCCGCATTTCATATTATTATCGTGACATGATCAGTGCTAGTTTAACTTTCAGAGCGATCTTCTTGGTTTGTGTATGATATGAACGGTATAGTAGTTAGTACAACACACAAACGTTTGTCTGGAAACACGATTTCCAACTTGTATTATGTTTAAGTAGCTCTGTAGTTGGTTATCATAGGTTATCATAGGTTATATTATAGGTTATATAGGTACCATATCATATATCATAAGTTATATACCATCGTGATAGAGAAATTCTTACCTGATCAAGGTCAGGAGTAACGGCGATGAATGATAGGATTGCTTTAACTTCTGTCAGCTGTATTCCATGTCGCATGTAGAACTTCACAAATCCTGTGTTATTGAGCAATGAATAAAAGCAAATTTATAATTCGAATCCCCCTCATTCAATCAGCCACATTTTCAAGTGTATTCAAGTTAGTAAGTTAGTTCTGGTCAATAAACTAGAAAAGGTCAATGAATAAGGTGAGGTAAATAACTATATGCGGTTCATATTGGTAACTCACCGATACCATGGTAACATCATGCAATAACTCACCGAACATAGCTCGGCGTAGGACAGACGAAGTGTCCAGTTGCTCAGTATTGCTCGAGCAATAGAGTCTAATAGCATCTAACATGAACTGAACCCCATACTGAGTCCTACACAGCTGCATATTGTCCTTGATTATCACACTCAAGTACTGAATGTGCTCTGCGGAAGGAGGGATTAGTTAAATAGGTTAATTGAGGGAGATGAAACACAAGGAAATATCTCGAGTGATAGTATTTGATGTACGTACCCACTCTGACGGCATGACTGACTTTAGACCAGAGTTCAAAGTTGAAGAGGATGTGCTGGTAAATGTCGTGAAGGAGTGGTGAATACGCTGAAAATATGTTAATTGATTCGCTAAATTTACCAGTTGGGGTATTAGAGCAGTTTGATTTACGTGAAAGAGTACAAACCTTCATCGATTGAGTTCAGTGGGTTCACATTGTATGATAGCAGTAAACAGAGAGACTGCAGAGCTTTAACAAGCGGCATGTTCAATTCCTCTGGGGGTATCTGGAAGAATACGAACTCTCATAACGGGATGTTTTGTGAAGGAGTAAAAGCACTCCATAGCTAAAGTAGATTTTGAGATAGAGTTTAGAGGGTCTTTTGCTTCTTTTGTAACAAACGCTCGTATTTTACAATTCAGAGATTTCAGTCACACCATCGCAGGTAAGTTACTTCCGCTTCGAGTTGACGATAAAATCATTTATCTTATCTTTTCAATTTCAATATATGATAAGAGCAAAAACTCAATCAAATTGTAAGTAATTTCATGGTGCTAGTCGGCATAGATAAGACTAAAGAAAGGCGACAGTTTTTCCGGTCCATTCCTTGCTTTAGTAAAATTCTAGCTCCAGCAGCGCTTATTGACGGGCACCTACTGTTGATCATCTTTATTGTTTTAACGTCAATTTCCCACTTTGTAAGTGGTCCACTTATCATAGAGCTCGTATATTCACATATAAGGGAACTTTCAAATATAGACGTTTCCCAATATATCGCTTATATAGGTAAAAAACTCACACCAATGAGCAAAGCTCCAATGACAGCGAATCCGTTGGTACTGAGTAGTGACTCCTGGTTTGTGGGGCAGTCTCGCAGCATTTCCTCCAGGAGAATAATGAATCGAGCAACCCGGTTCTCCGTGGCTTTGATCAGACTTTCTGTGGGACAAGCTGGTTAGGGTGGGGTGCATTTGGAGAGATTTGCAAATTTTGAGAGGTTGGAGTCCCTAGATCAGTCAAATGTCAGTACAGAAACGAGAAGTGCTACCTGATTGCTCACTTGATAATGATACGCTGGCCGCAGGCTCATCTGCAGAAGAGATAGGATTCACTTGTCATGAAAACTTATCACGGAGATAAACATAAACCAAGATGGAAAAAACTTAAGCAGAAGTTGAATAAAATTAAGCAATTCAGAATCTTCGCTTACCGGGAAGCGATTTTATTGATCCACTGTCTCTGACCATATCAAAGTCAGTGGGAGACGCTTCTTCAGCCACATCTTCAGCCACATCTTCACCCATCTCTTCAACTCCTGGACAAATCAAACTATCATATGACCGAGCTAAATCATCGTCATTTCCGATTATCTCCAAGCATCTTCTATAGTTAACTTTCAGTTGTAACAAATTATCGTGATTTCGTTAGAGTTTAAAAACTTAATGTTCTGATTGTATCGTTCAACTTGTTTTCGCCCCCTGACAATCCTAATTATTTCGCAGATGGAAGTACAGATTTTATCACCTAGTGCAGCACGTCGGAGCTCCCTAGCTCAAGATGAGAAGGTGTTTCTACCACCTGATGATGACAGTGATGACAGGACTGGAACAGCCACCAAGCTGGGAGTCGACTACAGGGTATTCGCGATGTTCATGGTGTTTGGCATCGCATCACTCACCCCATGGAACATGTTTATTACGGCCACCGCCTATTTCGAGGCTAAGTTTAACAATTCGTCCCCCGACGTTGAGGAAAACTTCCCCAACTATTTCCAAACTGGGGCTATCTGTGTGGACGTGCTCGTCAGTTTCGCGACAGTTCCCCTCGTCCAGAGGTTTAGTCCGGTAAAACTGGTCTACCTGGCAAACTGCCTGATGCTCACCATGTTTGCGGTAACATCCATCCTCGCTCGGCTGGATTCGGGGAGTTGGGCACTCGAGTTCTTCGTCGTCACCGAGATTCTCTTCTGTGTGATGTGTGGGGGTGGGGCTCTGTACATCAGCACCATGTGGGCCATCACCTCTGCCATGAACACGGTCTACACGGAGGCATTCCTCATTGGGATGTCCGCAGCGGGCATCATAGCATCTGTCCTGACCATCATCACCCTGTCTATCCCCGGGATTGATTTTGTGGGAGCAGGGTTTTGGTACTTTGCAGCTGCAACCATCATCCTGCTCCTTGCCCTGGTCCTCTTCTCACAGTTTCACTGTCACTTCTACCAACCCGCATCCCCCACTAGCGGTGTCTCAATCCACTCCACGCCCACCCGAACCCCGCTATCACGACTGATACGGGACACTCTCCCCCAGGGTTATACGTGTTTCTGTGTCCTCTACTTCACGTTCATCATGTTCCCCGCCGTACTCTCCACCCTGGAGTCCTCCTCCACCGACCCCTCCTCCCTTTGGGCATCCCGGTACTTTCTCCCCGTCTCCCTATTCCTCATGTTCAACACGGGGGACCTGGCTGGACGACTCGTGGCCCGTCTTGCCGAGTTCCCCGGTCGCTCCCTCATCCCCTGGTATTCCACGGGACGGGTCGTGTTCGTGCTGCTCATGCTCATGTGTAATCTCCAACCTCGCTCTCTCCCAGTGTGGTTCAGTGATGACGTCACTCCCACTGTCCTGATATTCCTGTTTGCTCTGACCAGTGGGCAAGTGCTGACTCTCTGCCTGAGATATGCTCCGGAAGTGAGTCATGACAGAGTTGATAAACTGACTGTGGGCACCATCATGGGGGTCCACGGGGCACTGGGTAGAGTGTTGGGGAGTCTTAGCACGTATATCGTCTTTGCAATCCTTAAGTGAGACATCGCATGGGACTTTATTGTTCTTGCTTTTATTGAAAGTGACACTTGACGCTGTCTTGTGTTTCTGTTTTCGAGGATTTATACTGGTGTTGTCTGTGATCATGGATCACTGCTGAGTGCTGTGCGTCTTCGTGTTTTACTGGTGTTATTTAACGTTTTGTTTGTGATTTTAATTCTTGAATTGATGTTGTGCTGATTTATTTTTTAAGTTTTAACTTGATCAATTAGTATTCTTTTGCAAAGATTGTGTTCCAAACCTCTGGATTAATAACAAAGTTTTAGCCAAAACTTAAAAGGAGGGGTCTTCTGACCCGGCTTACCCTCGTGAACACCAATGGACGCATCACTAGTGTAGTGTGATCGGAGGAAGGGAGGCTTGAGTTGAGAATCGGCGGTCGCGGTCTGTGTCTGCTGGGGTGGGGAGCCAATGCTCTCCAATAGGGGGAATATCAGTTGTACCCCGCCCACACACGCCAGTATATCCTGGTGGGGAAATAGAGTGAGGAATGAGGCGGAGTGATGTTTAGTTGGTACAGACGATCCAATTTGGAAATTCCCAATCTAAAACATGGCACAGTTTGTGGTAGAGATTCTGTGTGTTCAGTATGGAACAGATTTAGTACTTTAGTATGTGAAACTATCCTAACACCTTATCATTCACAGAAATAAAATCCTTATCGTACACGTACTTTGATATTCCAAGTGCTCAGGTTATGACCCGTGAGTCGACCATCTAGTCTCTCGGAGGGGACCTTATCTGATACCAGGTCTAGTACCACGTGGTCTTTGGATGCCTGAGATCAGATTGTCGTTAGTTGTCATGGTAACACTTCCATACCCGGTCACGTTTCTCATTCCGTAAATACCAATTCTCCGTTTCCCAAATTTCTTCTTAGTTTCGGTGTGAATCATATTTGTGTGACATAAGTGTAAACTTTAAAGATTAACTTTTAAGTTTTAACTTTTAAGATTGATGAATATAAGAAGAGGAAGTCTAGCCGCGTTACCTTTGCATTGTAGTAGAGGATCAGTTTATCCGCCAAGTCACCCAATGTTTCCTTCCTTGGTCCGGAGTAGTGAGGTTGGAACAGGGAGAGGTTGTTGAGACCTGGGATGGAGACGGGTGTTAAGATGCTCAAAGTTATAGGAGCTGAAAATGAGAGGAGATACTAGTTCTCCATAACAATGCCCTTGCCTGTAAGGATAGTATAGTCGACGAGTATGGGCTTACATATAATCATACCCATTTTCAGGAGAACAATTCTAAAATTACACAAACTAAAGAGTACTATCACACAAAGTGCTGATTGATCACACAAAAATCACGCAACATATATCTCACCGACTGTGTGAATATCAATCAGTTCCTGTGGGGTGAGAGATTCCCAAAAAAGAGCAAGAGGGCCCAGCTGGCCGTGGAGTGATGTGGGTATCCCATAGTGCTCGTCTTGGAGACCTGGCGTCACGCTCACAACATTGATATCCTGCAATAGGAGGGCTATCATTGTTGAGGGGATAAAATGGTCGATCATTCCAGTATTACGTCAATCCAGTCAGACTGCCAGATGTCCATTTCAAACCTGATAGACCTGTGCCATATGAAATGAAAATATAAATGAAAACAGCTCGGATTAAGGCACTATATCGAACGTGCAGCAGCTAGTACCTTGTTTGCGGTAGTTTTGCTCGATATGAAACTCCCAAATTCTGTCAATATGCTGCTGTTCCCTCTTCTATCCTTCGTGTGAGCTTGTCTCATACCTGCTCCGCCAATTGTATTCGTCGTGAACGGCTGAAAGTATTTTGTTTGGTTTTTATTGCGAGTTTTCGATTCTGTCTCTCCATATTTACCTTAGCCAAAACAAATAAAGAGAAGTGGACTTTGACTTATGGCAGATCAAATTGTACGGTTTTGAGATTTTGATGGTTTGATATAATAATGATAATGATTGTACCATGTACCATGTACAATGTATGTCATAGACTGTTTAATACTTTTGCATGCATGCAAATGAATTGGCTTCTTCCATATATTTTATCGATTAATATCGACTGTCTGGCTTTTTAACCATGAAATTCTACATCTTTTTCTAATTCACTTTACGAAACCTTTGACTTTGAGCATCATTTTACTATTTCAATCCGCATATGCGTCATAAACGTCATTTGAGTACATGATCGAGCACATCGCTTCCTTCTCGAAAAGAAACATAATCATCCATGATGATTGTCATGGCTCACCATTCGAAAGTGTCATCAAATCATGTGGCGGCTACTCAAAACAAAGAACTGCACTTCTCATATCATACTGGCATGTGACAGGGTCTTGTCATGAACAAGTCACTCTCAGTGCTGGGATAAGTGGAAATGATACTTCCGCAAGTGTTTCATCTAATGACAACCAATACTATGATATCCTCTCAGGAGGTGAGACACCTCCTAGCATGGTTGTATTTATGAAGGAGTATGGTATTTAAGCAAGAGTGATTAATTTGCCCATTTCGGTTCTGTTCTTGTTGTAGAAAATGGGATTCTTCCGCGATAGTTAATTAATCAACGGACAACTTCTCTAATATGGCCCCCCGTACGGGTTCCAATTTCATCAAGGTATCTTAAATCTTTACCCTTTTAAAAGTCGGCTACGGATAAAAGCCACCCCTATCTCTCAAATCTTGGTTCATTTCCGTCATTTTCAGCGCCCGAATTTCACTCGCCCACTTTGGCGTCACGTGAGCTCAATGCCAATTAACCCCAAATTATAGACACGGAAACTTCTGGAAGAACTATGTTTCACATAATATATTGCCCCGCATGTAAATGTGTACCCACGGCTCCGAAAACTGCTCACTTTCACTCATCACTCTCTGCAACCACATCGAATTCTGCTGATGTAGTTATTTGCACAGATCATACTTTGATGACGTATCTTAAACACAGGGAGCTGAAAATCGATGTTATGGGTCCCACAATGATTGTGTTAATTTAAATTTTAATATTTCTAATAGTCCGACGTAAGTTTGCTTGCTCAAAGTTCCTCTATTTCATATGAACTTGATAAATCACGCATTATGCTCAGTGATAGTGAGTACACCCGTTCACACGCATCTGCCCAATCTCACAAATCTGTCCAAATCACCCAGGTATTCGACCTATAATGCTAGTATTATCCATTGCGTGATTTGATGATGTATGTTGAGTTAGTACTCTCAAAACTGGAGAGGTACGGATCGTTTTTTCATGCATGTCGATCGGTATAATTTGGACTTATTTTCGCTATTTGACATTGCGCTCATTTTTGCCAGCAAGTTTATATCTTTTCGAGCCATTCTAATTCCTCAACCCCTTCATTTCCCTGTAGCAAGGGTAACATGGTATCAGTTCCAGTGATTGCTCATTTTGCCGTGTCCGCATTCTTCGGGAATGTCGCGTTCAGCGCGATGGGCTTTGGCATGGGCATCTGCTTCCTCTTCGTGTACCAGTTAGGAGCTATAGCCGGACTTACGGAATGCTGTGGACTGCCTGGACTCAAATATGCCGTGTTCATCCAGACAATTGCGGCGCTGGTGGCACAGCCCCTTGTCCTATGGCGCGTGGGGCTCAGAAAGAACCTCAGAATGGACTTGATGCTGACATTGGTTCCCATGCAGTTCATAGGCACTCCCCTCGGGCAATTCCTCCAGGACTATACTCCCTCTGCAATACTGAAGATAATAGTGGGTGTGGTCACTCTGGCCGTGGCATTCTGGCAGATCTTCATCATATGGAAGGAAAAGAGGACACAGAAGCCCCCGGAGGATTATGAAATGATAGCGGGGAATGGTGGAGAGGAGTGCTACGATTTGGGTGAAGATGATGAGGAGAAGGTGGAGAAGATAAGAGAGCCAGTTTTCTTTCTCCTCTGCAGCGAGGGCGATGAAAAGTTCCGTGAGTGTATCAGGGAATCAGATCCGACCATTGCAGTGCCGCCCCGGATAGAATTCGACCTGGACTCATTCCCAGACTTTGGTGATTTGACCGTGGATCAGAACTATAGGAATTTGGTTCATGTCATGTGTGAGTACGTGGAGAAAAATCCTGTCTGCTGGATGGACAGAGAAAACAACCCTCTCCAATTTGATAGGAAACAAGTAGCTCGGAAAGGAAGGAATAACAGAAACTTGATTGGGGTGCTAGGGACTGTACTGGATGTTTATACCGAGGTTCACGGATGTAGAACTTGGGTATGTACTACGTCATCACTGCTTGGGAGTGGGGAGGACCTGAGAGATCACTTTGGTGATAAGTTGAGATACATCCATCTCCATCAGGACCCGAGAGACGCGTGTGTCTCGATGAGAGACACAACAGTGGACACCAACATGTATGTCATAGCTGAGAAGTGGAGGATGGTACAGAAGAGGGCGATTGAAATCGCGGAAAGTGGTAATGTCTTGCAAATAAGCAGGGTGGAGATAGATAAGGAGGGGAAATTAGTGTTTCTGAAGGAATTTCTTGAAGGGAATGCTGCAAGAAAGGTGGCGACACATGATGGAAAGTTTGCGACCTGGGAAGGAAAGTTGCCGGAAAAAGAGTTATCGATCATTGAAAGTGTGTGTGGGAATGTTATGAAGGAGTTGGGATACAATTTGAAATCAGAGGATTCGCTTGTGGAGTTTACTGTTGATCAAGTGAAAGAATTCCACTCCGAGAACAGCATGAATGCTGTAAAAAGAGAGGATGAATTGAGAACACAGAATCTTGAGATATGGACTAGGAGAGACAGACAAAGGGAAGTCTTGGCCCGATTCTCCCAAGACACCGTACAGCTGCCACAGCAGCTCCTGACAGGGGACGAGGCTAGAGACTGTCACAAACTAGTTGTCAAGACGGAGAAAAAGGATAGGACACTCCGTGATGCGCTGGATAATATCAAGAATGAGCTGTGGCCAATCAAACCGGCACTAATATGGATGTGTGTGTTCGGATTCCTAAGTGGTTTCCTGGGCGGACTAATCGGAGTTCGAGGTCCGCCCCTCATTATATTCTTCTTCTTCTTCGAGTACCCCAAAGTGGTGGCTAAAGCTAACGGCTCTATGGTGGCTATCATAAACACCCTGGTCAGGATTGCAACATATCTCGCAAAGCCGCCCACGGACCAATACACAGCAACGTACGGACATGAAACATGGTTTGTGTCCGAGGACAAGTATCTCTACATTGCTGTTGCGGTCATATCCCTCCTTGCGTGCCCTCTAGGTCTATACCTTACCAAATACCTCAATAAAGCCGGCTACAAAGCTTCCCTCACTCTCTTACTCATAGTCAATGGAGTTACCATGATTGTTACTGCTACTCTGGACTTGACTACCGCTGACAGCGGAAATGCAAACGTGTGAGGGGATCAGTTTAGTTTGAAATTTTCACGGTCTGTGTTTTTGACAGCACATTGGAGCAGGTTTTTAGATTCCAGATGGGTAAATTTTTAAACCTCTACTATGCTATGATAACCAGAATTCTGATTGATTGTGTGTTGAAAATTGTTCAAATATATTTAGCTGTTTTCATTTTAACACGCGGTGTTTTTGAGTCATGAAGAATGCGAGAGATTTCAACAACGATATGAATTGCAATTTTGAATTTCAACCTCATCTTCAATTCTCTAATAAAAAGCTAACAAAAAAATAAACAAGTTCAAACCTGACTACAGTTGATGGACGCCAGCTGGAGCTTGTTGGTTAACTTCTTGTCTATTCTGACGCAGACCTCACCCATACCGAGCAGAGGCGAGCCCCGGTGAGATATGCCCAGGAAATGCTGGGAGAGGGGGTGAAGTTAGCGAGGGAGAAGATAAGGATAATAAGATAAGAGGGAAAGAGGGACCAAGTTTTGAGCTGAAATTTCCATCAATTAGTTTGGCTGGAGAGGGGTAAAGAGCTTCAGTGGTGGAGCTGTAGAGTTTTTCCTGACGTACGCGAGATTAGAAGCCATACCACATGTTTGTCATGTGACGTCATGTTTGTGCTGTCACGATGACAGACATGTAACCTACCCATTTGTTGTCCATGAAGTTGTGGTCAACAGAGGTCGTGGTGAACTCCTTCCTATTGCACACGGCAATGTGCAGCGTACCGTTAGGCTGGAAAAACGCTTCAAATCCGAACCCACTCGCGTTATAGAAACTGAAATTGGAGCGGTTACAGATCTCTTCTTTGATTACAGACAGCATATTTGACAGTTCTAGCTGGAAAAGCTGGAGTGGATACTATTTTCACATATTTGTATTAACCTGTAGAGCGTGTATCTCTCTTCCGAGCTCGTTGCGTCAGGGGACATTGGTCGTCGTCCTGCACTCTTCACATCCAACTTGAACCAGCATACAAAGGTGTAACAGTTTTTACCATGGATATGGGGCCACACTGGTATCTCTGGCACTGTGATACCCTGTGTGTTTGAGAAAAGGGGTGTAACAGCGGCCGGGTTACTCGTAGTATACGAATGGGTTAACATCTTTCTCTTTTTCAGTTTAATATCGCACTGCACTAACTGATATATCCAGCTAAACTGTTATGACTTGTACACTTACAGCAGTTTGGTGCTGAAGATCAAAGAAGTGATTAGGTCCTTCGGCACCCTTTCCTTTGGCCATCCTTTCCAGTGATAGTTGCAGACGTTCCGTGAAGTTAGGCTGTGGAAATGTTACAGGAGATTACATATCTCGCTCAATGATTTCAGAGAATTTCAATACGATGATCTGCGAGTGAAGACTGGACTCCAGGGAGAAACACATTCACCAATTTTCGATATACTTACAACATTGTTCTCTATTTGGAAGAGAAGGATAAACTGACGAACTTCGATCGCGGAAATTGAATACCTGACAAAAATAGAGGAAATGTGAATTATGATTGGTTCATTTTCTTGCAGTTATCATCTGATCATGAAAAGCGTCACAACAGTTTTCTCGTTTTCTCACCCTCCAATGTGTTCGAGAATTGAGAGTAACTGCTCCACCAGCGGAATGGTAAGGGGTCGGGAGGGTGCGGCTAGGAATGTAGTGATAATCGTTATCACACCCCCGCTGCTACATCTGTGTGTGTGTGTGTGGGGGGGGGTATATGGTGAGAACAACAGATACTCATGTATAACAGGAATATAAACTTTACAGAGAGTTTCAAAATTGTATAAATCGGGGTTTGTAAATTGTAAGTGAAGAGACGTTCTAGATACCGTTCTAGATACCGTTCTAGATGTTATTGCTAATTTTGGAATATCATCAACTATGACAAACCTCATTACTGACAGCGTATCAACAGTGATGATATTGTAGATACTATCCAGTATGTACGACAGTATCTCACAGTCAGCATCATCGGCTAGCGTGAATGACCATTTCAACAACACTTTCATCAGCTCCAAGTTCTCAATCACAGCAAACTCAGCAATGTGATTCCCTTCTACAGCCTGCGTTGCGTTGGGGAATCTTTATTATGTTACGGAATTACTGAAATTCCTTTCACATGAACTTAAATTCCTTTCACAAGAACTGAAATTCCTTCCTCATGGAATTGTGACGTTTCCTACCATATCAAGTAGTGCGTGTATAATTTTCAGAGAAGGTTTGTTGAGGCTTTCCAGTAGTTTCCCATATCCAATATGCAGTTCAAATTCTTCCTTAGCTGAAATGAGTATGACCTAAACCCTCCGTCAACTTGACAGCTGTCAATAAGTGTGGATGTGGTCCTCTGTTTCCCTTGCACCTCATGTTCCAACTCAATCCAATCAATCCAATCAACTCACATGACGAGGATTTTCTCATGAGCGCAGAGTATGCTCGAATACAACTGATCACCACACATTCAGTCCCCTCGCACGCTGTTAGTATGGGGAGTAGCTTGTCAAAGACAGCTACCCCAAGAAAAGAAGATTGGAGGGAAGGACGATCTTTCACACGGAGAATACGGGGAATGAGGTCTGAAACAGAACGATGTAAACAACCTGATGAGCGCCCAATTACATAATTATCTAATTAGGAGTTAATTCAGTCTCTGTCTGATGAGGTGATCCATGAACCCCGGAAGAGAAGAGAACCGGTCAATTTGCGATAGTCAAATCTATAATTTTGACTTTAGAACTCGCGTGCGCGCGAGTTATAGATCAAACAATGAGCAGCGCGCTACGTCTATTTTCGTAAGAAGACCTATTTCTGACAATTCCTGCTGATTGGCACTTAGAGAACAGTTACATGTAAATAAGTACAAATGTTATCGATAGGGAAAGGCTCAAACCGGCATCTTGCAGCCTTTATTGTTATTGAAACATTGATGTCAAGAAAGCTGAATATGAATCATCAGCTAAGCTGTATGTAGGCTGTTATAGATTTAATCTATAACAGCCTACATACAGCTTAGCTGATGATGTCTCAGTCCTCTTAGTGTAACCCACACTGTACAGAGAAATGTCATTGTCGATAATGTACATGCTTATTTCAACTCTATATTGCTTCAACTCCTTTTGCTTACCTATATAATGAGATAGGATAACAAAGTCCTTTTCTTCAGCCCTGGACAAAAGATAATAGCTGATTTTTAACCGAAGAATTCTATTGACTTGAACGGTGCAGAAACGTTATTAAATTGACTTCCACGAGGATACTTACTTAACAGAGATCTCGTGTAAGAACATACTCAGCAATGAGCGTACATCTGTCTGTCTCTGAAATGATGAAACATTCGTTACAGATACTAGCACACAAATACACGGATACGCAGATACGCTACACAGGTATAATTGCAATCGACTGAACAAACAAACAAACAAACAACGAACAAACAAACAAAGGCCCACCCTATCCGGTCTGGAGTTGTGTGTCTGTTGAATGTACATCAGAACACATTGTACCACCAAATCTCTGTGCTCTGGACACGAGCGTAGCAAATTGAGTAGGGACTCGAATGTGCTATCGTTGATAATGCCACATGAGGATTCCTGTAGGGAGTGAGGACTGAGGATCACACAGTATAAGCAGTATGTATTACACACAGAGTGTACAACACAATCACACACACATTCACACACACACACACACACACACACAAAAACACAAAAACACACAGGACTAAGTAGACAGACACGTATACACAAAACACAGAACACATACACAGCATATAGTGAACAGGCAAACACAGAACACATGATGTCATGATACAGAAACATACTCATATTTTGGAGTAAAAACTGCCCATAACTTTTAAACAGTTACCTGCAATAATGACTTTTGCTGTAAACCCTACTAAGCAATTAGACAGGTCTTTTCTACTGCATGGGTTCAAACACTACCCTTTTATCTACAACAATAGGTATACCAATACGGAATACGGCTAAATCACATATATAACAACAAATGAACCGTAATCACACGAAATCACATGCGAAATCACGAAATCCATATGAATTAGCTAATTAGCTAATTAGGGTGGCTGGTGGAATACTCAACCCACTACGTACATATTTGTGACAATTTTGGTCAGTTGGGAGGAAGTTAAAATGGACTCTGTTGATGTGAAGTGTGAAACAGGCATTTGTTTTGATTATATACGAAACAAAAACACACGAAAACACAGACACACACACAAAAACAAACATACAAACAAACACACACACACACATATGAAGATACAAACACGAGGGCTTACCCCTGCCGTCTCTGAGTGGCAGGAATGGTTACAACATGCTTCATGCAGGATGACAGTGCTCGTCTGTTAAAACAAGAGACGGTCACATGACCGATACGATCATGTGATAAAATTGATACAAACAGCTCTTGAGGAATGAGGATAAGAATTTTAGCAATAAGAGTTTTGCAATGAAATATGCAATTGTGAAAAATTATGACTACGAATTAGAATATCGATTGATCCTTGCGTGTTTGTACTTTGTGTTTTGGGGGTTTGAGTGTCTGTGACGTCTGTAACTTATCCTTCACAAAATTTTGATGAAGGCAACCTCATTGATTACCATTATGTCATTGCAGTCATGGCCACCTTCTGTAATACTGCCACGACTCTACCAGGGTTCAAGTTTCAACATGATATACCCACTACCTACACATCTCCGATTTTGATATTATGCGAAAGGTGTGTACAATGTACACTTTATAAAATCAATGTGTTTGAGTGGGCGATTCTTGAAACTCTGGGCGATTATTTGATATCAAATTGTAACTACTGGATATCAATGATGAACGGGTAGTTTAAGCTGAAATTGTCGACTCTTCCATCTATGATGAAATAAGAGAAGAAATAGAGCAATGTGGAGTTAAAAGGTATATATTTTTTGCTTTTAGGAGTCATAAACAAATAAAATTTCCCATTACCTCTCCCCCACAAAGGAATGTGCCAAGCAGATCCAATGCTAGAAGTTTGTACTTCATCCTGCAGTCTTTGCTGTTGAAGATCGCTGAAATGATAATGCCCCCTATGGAAGGTTCTATGGAAGAAACGTGGGTTTTTTATGATTCCAACAGCAGGGAAATTAAAAACGGGTAAAAAGGATCATTAATCAACTTTTGGTACCCCAGTACAGCAGTTTGTAAAGTTGTAATACCATTGATAGCAAGTCTGAAGTTTCCTCTCGCAGTTTGGTTGGACACCTTGTGCGTGTAAAGGCTGTGTGCCTGGACTGCGGGAGGGGGTTTTGCAGGTGCATCTTGCAGTGACAAGGCATCGAGTAAAGTCTCTTCTTTGCAACTGAAAAGAATCATTGGCTTTTCATAATCAACAAGCCGAAAGGTCAGCAATATCAAATGCTATCAAGAATAGTTTGTGATAGCCATCATACCTTTTGATTATGTTGATCCAGTTATTTTGTCTGTCACACATGAAACTGTAATAACACGTGATCTGAAATTGTGCCAGAATCAGACTCATTATCAAGAGACTAATTGTATGATCAGTGATCACACATATATAATAATGGATAATACCTCAAGGATGATAGCCTGCAGCCAATTACAGACTGCCTGATTGGAAGAACCCCCAGGAAAAGTATTTTGAGATTGATTCACAGTTGGAACTAAGATCTCAGCAGCCACCAACACAGAATAGGAAATTGATGTATCTATCTCGGCATCAGATAATGCCTGGATATTCTCACTACATCTGAAAATAAACACAATTTGGTCTAGATTATATAGGATACATTGATATAGGCTATATCAGCTATATCATATAGCTGATTAAACAAAGTTGTTTAAATATTGCAAAATTGACATGACTTAAGTTGTTTCCAATTAGTCTAACCTTGACAAAATGACCAAATAGACAAGAATACCCTGAGCTCTGCACAGTGGGAGTGTAGGATCGCCTTCTCCAGATGCAATTGCTATAGAAAGGAAAGAAAAGATCAGTTATAAATAAATATGTTATGCAGGGAATTTTTGTGATTAATAAGCTTACATTCTTTGACATATCTCATCTGGTTTTCCAGTTCCTTGGCAAGGATTTTCGGCAAATCGCCCTGATGGTTCTTCAGGTTAAGCTGTGCTTCTTGCTGCCTGAATATGAAAAAATTTTCAACTGAAAATTCTTATCAGTACAAAGATATTAGCAGTATGGAAAATGACATACAACTATTATAGTAGGTATGATGTGCATACTTACTTTGAAAGGGAACTGTTTAGAGATTGGATCAAGTTATCATGCTGAAAACCATATACAGATTTCATCTCTGATAGGTGAATATCAAGAGACACATTAGTAGCTTCAACATCCCCACTCTGATGAGAAGTTGCAAATCTTTGCCATGTTGCCCTTAATTTGGCACTCTGTATAGTCCTGAACATTCAAATTCGGAACTCAGTAACTGTTCATAGCTAAATAAGTTCATCAAATGACTATCACAATACAATAATTCAGAGGCCTTGGATTTAACTATCAGGATTTAACCTCTGGAGACCTGGCAAAGGGGTTCAAGACACTACTGAGACCAGATCAAGTGAACACAAAAGAATAACACAATTCAAATAACTACCTTGATTCCTGTTCTGGAGTCATAGCTCCAGCTACTGGCTTCCCACTCATTTTATCGTTCCATAACTGCAGCATGAAATAGGTGATTAATATCAAACTAGAAAAGTCATATAGTGGGCATGATACACAACAGGAGGACACAAAAACAGGAGGACAGCTATAAATATATGATATTTATTCAAGCTCCACTTGCAAATAATCACTAGTTGGGAGTATTGACCCTAAGCCCCTTGTCCTTAGTATAAATGTCCACAGTCAACAAACTTATTTGGAAGATTAGATATTATGAGTGACATTATCAGTATTCCATATATAAAATTGAAATAAAAATTATTGAAATAAAAATTAATGTATAGGAAAACTTGATCACATAAATTGGGACATTTTTCAAATAAATTTGTCTGGCGATGCTAAACCGCTGATGCAACAAAATTCTCGACAGGTTCTATTATCGATCGAAAACAAATGACAGCAGCTGCTGTAGTACTGCATCACGAGCCGCGCACTAGCTGCACGAAATGATGGACGGACGTGTATTTAAATTTTTAAAACGCAACACTTTACGGCTTTGCCGAACAATCCGCGCGGCGCGGCGCGCGGCTCGCATGAGCATATTTGGGCAACATAACACATAACAACTTTAACTCAGTCCGCGCGTCCATTGCGTTGCACTGTTGGTCATTTTGTTGCAACTCAAAAATTTTAGCATGTATCTGCTTCTTGATCGAAGCGCGCGCCGCTTGTCAGATGTTACCTGACCTGTTTCTCGCGCGAGCGCGCCTTCGATGAAGGCGCGCGCGCCGCGCGCGAGAAACTGAGGTCAGATAAAATCTGACAACGCGCCGCGCCTTCATTGCTGACCATACCTAATATACCTCTACTGTACCACTGGGCCTATTTTAGGCGAGCGCGAGCGCGTGACGCCAGGAGCAGATGTCAGATTGTCATAAAAACTGACAATGGTTATAATCATTATTGGTGGCCAAAATTTTATATTCTCAATCTCATAAGTTAGCGCTATTATACGCTGAAATATTTATATTCATTGAAATAAAGTTTTAATCTCTGTGCTGAAATTGATATTTTCATCAAGTCTCTATATTTCTATTTATTCTACAATGCTAATGTATACCTATCTGGAAGCGTGAATCCCCTTAATGTGAATCGAAGTTTGGATCCATGAGCTCAGTCCACTCACTCAGGGCAATATACTGTATAAGTCACTTGGCATTGAACTGGAAATATCCATACAGTATCTAGGGACAGTGTCCTTATTAACCTATTCAGTTTACTTTGATTTAGTCATTCAGTTCAAAAATCCAGTGTATTTTATTTCCAGCTTCTCGTGGCAGAATGGCAACTTTCAATGACATTCATCCTAGATTGAAAGCCTATCTATTGAAACATCGTCTTCCAGATATATTTGAGGTTTCAATGAGTGGCCAAACGATTCTATTTGCTTTGAAAAGTTTCCAAGAAAGCACTACATTATCACAAACCTTTTTCAGTGCATATTTACTGCTTTAGCAGCAAGTAAACCTGAAGATCCTAATGCATTCATTTTGAAATGCCTTAGAGACTATCAAGCTGGCAATCATTTTGATTTGCCCTGGGATGCTTTTGTTGAAAAGAAGGATCTTCCAGCTAAGCGTGCTTTCAAAAGAACCTTCATTGAGAACTTCTTTTCTCTTGCAGACCTTGCCGAACTAGTAAGTCTTCCTTTATCTCATATTCTGAAGAGTGAAGCCCAAACCCTAATATTCCCTTTTAGGGTGTGATAACTTTGGGTTGCTGACTTGAAGCACCTCATTCAATAATGGTTAATCTGTTTATCAAATAGGAAAATTACATTANATGTTTTTATGCTACAGTATAGGAATTGACTTCTAGAAACATGAAGATTGTACTGTGGCAAAACCAGACTATTTTTCCACTGACGTCTTACTGACCCAGTCTTTTCACGGAAAAGGGTGCTGAGGGAAACAGGTGTTCTGTGCTTTCGAATTTTATACAGTTTGTTGAGTAGAAAGAATTTGTGAACATTAAAGACAGTGAGGAGCTTCAATTCATTAAACAATGGTTTTGTGTGTTCAAGTACAAAGTTTTTAGGTTTAATATGTTCATCAATAGATCGTGCCCGAGCACAGGTCTTGTAATATTCATTATGATCAAAATTTAGATGCTTGCCAAAAAGAAGTCTTATGCATCTTTTTTGTATGGAAAATATTTTTTCAAGTTTAGTTTTAGAGCATGATCCCCATGCAGAGATGCCATATGAAAGGTGGGATAGAAACAAAGTGGTGTATAATTTCAAATGATGTTCTTTAGGAATGAACTTTCTTATCCTCTTTATCGTGATTATTGCACTATTTAGTTTCTGTTCTAAGTGGTCTACATGACCTTCCCAAGTCAAATTCTCGTCGATGATTAGCCCCAGGAATCTTGCTTGATTTGTTTTTCTTATTCGTTTGCCACATGATATAAGCTCAGGTTCGTTGCCTATTTCTCTTGATCTAGCACATGTTAACCTTTCATGGTGATTCATTCTGGGCCTAAAGTGGATATAAAGACATTTGTCTATGTTTATATGTAGTTGATTACTGAGTAAGTATAAATTCAAAGATTCGAGGAGTTGATTTGCTTTTAGNATATGATATTTATTCAAGCTCCACTTGCAAATAATCACTAGTTGGGAGTATTGACCCTAAGCCCCTTGTCCTTAGTATAAATGTCCACAGTCAACAAACTTATTTGGAAGATTAGATATTATGAGTGACATTATCAGTATTCCATATATAAAATTGAAATAAAAATTATTGAAATAAAAATTAATGTATAGGAAAACTTGATCACATAAATTGGGACATTTTTCAAATAAATTTGTCTGGCGATGCTAAACCGCTGATGCAACAAAATTCTCGACAGGTTCTATTATCGATCGAAAACAAATGACAGCAGCTGCTGTAGTACTGCATCACGAGCCGCGCACTAGCTGCACGAAATGATGGACGGACGTGTATTTAAATTTTTAAAACGCAACACTTTACGGCTTTGCCGAACAATCCGCGCGGCGCGGCGCGCGGCTCGCATGAGCATATTTGGGCAACATAACACATAACAACTTTAACTCAGTCCGCGCGTCCATTGCGTTGCACTGTTGGTCATTTTGTTGCAACTCAAAAATTTTAGCATGTATCTGCTTCTTGATCGAAGCGCGCGCCGCTTGTCAGATGTTACCTGACCTGTTTCTCGCGCGAGCGCGCCTTCGATGAAGGCGCGCGCGCCGCGCGCGAGAAACTGAGGTCAGATAAAATCTGACAACGCGCCGCGCCTTCATTGCTGACCATACCTAATATACCTCTACTGTACCACTGGGCCTATTTTAGGCGAGCGCGAGCGCGTGACGCCAGGAGCAGATGTCAGATTGTCATAAAAACTGACAATGGTTATAATCATTATTGGTGGCCAAAATTTTATATTCTCAATCTCATAAGTTAGCGCTATTATACGCTGAAATATTTATATTCATTGAAATAAAGTTTTAATCTCTGTGCTGAAATTGATATTTTCATCAAGTCTCTATATTTCTATTTATTCTACAATGCTAATGTATACCTATCTGGAAGCGTGAATCCCCTTAATGTGAATCGAAGTTTGGATCCATGAGCTCAGTCCACTCACTCAGGGCAATATACTGTATAAGTCACTTGGCATTGAACTGGAAATATCCATACAGTATCTAGGGACAGTGTCCTTATTAACCTATTCAGTTTACTTTGATTTAGTCATTCAGTTCAAAAATCCAGTGTATTTTATTTCCAGCTTCTCGTGGCAGAATGGCAACTTTCAATGACATTCATCCTAGATTGAAAGCCTATCTATTGAAACATCGTCTTCCAGATATATTTGAGGTTTCAATGAGTGGCCAAACAATTCTATTTGCTTTGAAAAGTTTCCAAGAAAGCACTACATTATCACAAACCTTTTTCAGTGCATATTTACTGCTTTAGCAGCAAGTAAACCTGAAGATCCTAATGCATTCATTTTGAAATGCCTTAGAGACTATCAAGCTGGCAATCATTTTGATTTGCCCTGGGATGCTTTTGTTGAAAAGAAGGATCTTCCAGCTAAGCGTGCTTTCAAAAGAACCTTCATTGAGAACTTCTTTTCTCTTGCAGACCTTGCCGAACTAGTAAGTCTTCCTTTATCTCATATTCTGAAGAGTGAAGCCCAAACCCTAATATTCCCTTTTAGGGTGTGATAACTTTGGGTTGCTGACTTGAAGCACCTCATTCAATAATGGTTAATCTGTTTATCAAATAGGAAAATTACATTAGTTATGACGATTTTCTCGAACTGGTAAGTTGTGAGTAACAAGCTGGGCTTTCATTGTTGGAATGTGCGGCAAAATTTATAATGTGAATTGCATAATTTTCATTGAATATACTTACTGGCTCCATTTGAAAACTGAATCCAGTCATTGCTGTAATGCTGTATTGTTGCTCCGCTGCAGTGACGAGGAAAATTCAAAGATTTGTTGAAAAAACAAGAATTTATCCGATTTACTGGAAATAATTTTGAGATTGTCAAATAAGTCTGATATTTAATGGCATAATTCAATTTATGCAGAAAAACTTCAATTGCTTTCATCTTTTTACAAGTTGAATCCTTAAAATTTGTCAGCATGCAGTTTCCAAAGTTTATACCCCCTCGTACTTGATGCTCCGCTGATAATAATACATGACTTCTTATGGATTGAAGCTTAAGATGATCTCTAAGCTTAAATATCTCCAAATTTCAGAAGATGAACATGACTTATCACACAATATATAATTATTTATGAGGCTGATCAAAGGCAAATGTATGAATAGTTTTACAGAAGGACTCTGATGCCTTAAAAATGCATTTATCAAATAACATGCATGTTTATCATACTATGCTGCATTATTTAAACCAAATGATCCTTGACTTACCTGTTGTTGCATGACACTCATTCTCTATTTTTGCTTGTCTCCAAGTGTTTTGCTGTAATTAGAGCTGTAAATGCCCATCCCAAAGAAAGAGTTTTCTAACCAAAGTAATTGGCAGGTTTGCATAAGTGATAGCATATTGGAGAGTCTGCTGGGTAGATCTTGTTGATACCTACGTGTCCACAGCGTTTGATCACCTTGATACCTTGTCAATTCTGTCATTGGGAAACATTGATACTTCCCAAATGCATGACCAGTAGCATGGTTGTAGTGAGGAAATGATAAACAAGATATTATAGATATAACGGCTTATGATAAGAAACACCAAATAAATGAAAATCAACACACTTGCTTTGCTTTGTCTACAATAAATACCGGACTGGCTTCTCGATTACTGCTAACAAAACACTGCTTACAAAACACTGCTAACGCATGAAATTGATCATTCCTGTTTGGAATTATTTATCATGTTTGATTCACTCACAATTACTTAATTTCGATGCTCGATTTCCTTCAGAGATACTATTTCTACTTCCAACCAAGTGAGGAACAAAAGAGAATAGCAGCACAGACATACAATGACACTTTACTGAAGAAACACTTCAAGTAAATATAACTAACATTGCAATGATATTCAACTAAGCTATCAGCAAGGAATCAGATACCTATCATGCCAACAATTTCGCCAGGGCTTGGTTATCGTTCTACACCAAAAAGGTTGAAAAAAGGAGAAAAGCAATAGCACAGATGGAGCGCGCAGTTGCATGCCATGAGGCAAGGTTAAAAGTTAGAACCTTCAAACGTTGGCATGCCTGGAAATGTGAGAGATACAGAAGTCAGCAAGGTAATGACTTTCTTATCCACCTTAGGAGTTCATTGAATTTGTTTTCTTTTGTTCAAAAATCAACTCAATCTACTTTCAGAGGCTGCACCTAGTAAGTGTTTATATTGGTAAGATATGTGTTGTTCTCGTGTCCTTTTTCTGCTTGAATGTCGTGATCTTGTTTAAAATTAAGCATCAATGGTTGTCACTGTGACTCTTCTATGCTTCCAATTGCGCTGAGTGATGGTCCTATATCTTGATCTTTGTTGTGATTGGTGTCTTTTAATCTCAACAAGTTATCAATCGATACAGGGTGTCTTTTATCAAGTTTAATCCTTCGGTCACATAGCAGATTGATAGAGATAGTAATAAGTAAATTCACGTTATCATTCGTCCGATCATCATCTGTTTGTTGCTTTTGATTGTTGATTCACGCTCGTCGATTGGATGAAACGACGATACACGGCAGTGATAAATCCATAATTCCTTGCATCTGACCATCAATATAACAGCATTCAATGTTGAGCTCCCGAATTATCATGTCAAACCTTCAGTATGTCAACTATATGTCGATAATGATATGGTAGACACACAATGTATACCTATATATCACGAAGTAGATGTGTAGCACATATGGTGAATATATAACAAGCACAATATTCACCAAAATATGTCTTCCTCTTCCTCTTTGCTTCGTGTAGCTTAAACAATGTCTACTCGTTATCTACTCGTTGTAATGGAGTGCTGCCAAGGCACCCGTTGTCGAACCTAAAGAAACATTTCATACCAACGGGACATTTAATTCGAGTTTGGCCGATACTGAGTGGTTATGTGCCTAGCCTGGCGAACACGGTGGAGATCCTCGCTGTACGGCATATTAAGCAAGGATTCGAAACCATGAGGTTCCCCATAGACCACTCTGTTGTCACAGAAGTTGAATGCCTACTTAGTAACAGATTAAAATTTCCTCTGATCTTCACATTTACTATCCTAGGCATTAAATCAGTACACCTTTTTCGGTTAAAAATCTATTATCATTTCATCTCCCAACAGTATTGGCTGACAAGATGAGGAGAATCTGCCTGCAAAACGCCATTTTCACGACATTCAGGGCGTGGCAACAAGTTACCAAGCATGCATCGGACACCAATAAGTGGTTTAAGAAGGTGGGATTGATGAGTTATGCTTTAGGTAGTGATGTTAGTTAAAGGTATCTTAACAGTTGACATCTCCCTATGATAGTGTTGCGACTATCATAAGGATCTGATCACTCAGTCACACATTCCTCAGTACGAAATTATTGACAGTGATGACGAAGTCGAGTCAAAGGATGATACACTCGGACAAGATTTCATATCCAAACTTCCACACAAAGCCAGCAATAAGGTACATACATTTGTCACATCTCCTTGACACCACTTGCAAAACTGTAACCCAGGGAATTTATTGACACCAGTACGTAAGAACAGCCCTTCATGAAGAATGGCTTTAGATTTGTCACGATTCATTGACGTAGGAAGAGTGACGACCTTCAAAACTTGGTTGCATCTTCAAGTTTCTTCAAAATAATTGACATCAACCGCAGATTTTCTCGTTTCTCAACGTGCTTGACCGACTGACATGCTCCCTTGTCTGCAGATCTTGGAAGATAATGGTCCAGGATCGCTCTCTCTGGACTCAGGTTATCACCATAATCTATCCTTGCAACACGAAATATGCGCGCTGCGCGGCTCTCTGTTGTTATGGAAACTGCAAGAAAGTGCTATGAAACTGTGCAACAGTAGGTATGGGTTAGAAGCGCGCGTTCTGCGCGCGCGCATGTATCATATCGGCAGACTGGAGTGAGCGTGGCGGGAAACTGAGCATGTTTCTCTGTAATTCTCAAGACGCACTCGTTTTCAGATTGACCTACAGCAAATAAAGGAACGAACTACTGACAGACTGGTAGCTAATCTGGCCTACAAGTTCCGACCATTTCTATGCAATCTAAATTTGAGAAGCTGTGTTCGAGTAACTCCGGCTTCCTTGAGATGTATAGGTGTGGAGTTATGTCTTCATTCGTTACACATTCGTCATCAAATTCTCTGCTCTACCCCTATTTGGTCACTTAAATTTTCATTCCTCATCTTGGTCACTTGGTCAGGTGAATGTAGGAACTTGCAAGAACTCAGTCTCTCTGGACTGAAATTCGTATCGGCTGACGCTATCAGTGATATCGGTATCGGATGTAAGAACCTACTCTATCTGAATTTGGCAGGCTGCCAATTTGATGATGGTGTCCTACGAGTTTTGGCCAGGTTCGTTTAGCCCCTTAGTTGAGGAAATGTTGTTCACCAATAACAGTTCGCCCCTATAACAATACATTGACCCCGTTTCAGGCACTTTGTTAACATCCAGTACCTATCTGTAGCCGGCTGTACTGGGTTCACGACTGCAGGGGTCTACTATTTCATGGTCGGACAAGGCTTGCACAAGCTGTCTCATCTTGATATCTCCGGTTGCTCCCAGGTTAATGGTATTCAGAAAGTTTGGTGTCGCGATACTAAAGTTTGGTGTCGCGATACCAAAGTTTGTTGTCGCGATACCAAAGTTTGGTGTCGCGAGAAGAATCGAATGACTGTTTCCGATTTTGTAACTTTTCCTGTGACAGATTACACACGAAGGGATGAGATATATAGCTCGAGGCTGTCCTCTTCTTAGCTGTCTTGTTCTGAACAAGCTATCAAGGATGAAAGACGAGAGTCTCTACTTCTTCACCAAGTGAGTACTGAGTAGTAGAACAAGAAAGATTAGCGATGATAATGGCTGTTTTCAGTGTTGGTATTTTTGATGTTTCAGAGTAATCTTGTCGATTGGTGATTAGACCTTGTCGAGAATTTCGCTTCGTGACTTGCATCAGCGGTATAGCATCGCCAGACTAGAGTATTCAACCGATTATTGTAGTCGTATAAATCCCGAGCAATATATCCGCTGTTCAAGGTACTGCCCGAATCTGAGAGCACTTCATCTCCGACATGCATCTTCGCTGACCGATCTGGCGTTCGGTCACATAGCAGAGAATCTGCCCCATCTGACCACACTCTGTGTGGAGGGTATGCTGTTGTCTTGTGTGTGTGTGTGTTTCAGAGCCAGGGATAGGGAGGGAAGATAAAACCAAGTTTTTTCTTTATAGGAAAACTTCGCAAGTCTCTACTTGATAGATAAGACAAGTCTCCCCTGAGGGACTTCCACGTTTTTCCTATCATGAAAAATGTGTATTTGCGAGACTTGCATATTATTTCCTTCTCCTGGCATACGCGCCCTGATCTCCACTTTTTACACTCAGGTAACCATAATATCACCGGATCCAGCATTAAGATGGTCGGTAGAGGCTGCCCAGACTTGGTCCATCTCTTTATCATTGATTGTATCAGAATGTGCGACGTCGGGCTCAAGGTACCAAATGTCACCTATCAGTTCAATTTCATGCAAAAACCACGAATCCCGTACATTTTTGAGCGCTGAATCGATTCCCGATCAAGCGAGCGGGTCATAAAAAGAGGGGGAAAATTGCATATTTTCAGGATATTGGATGTTTTCGGTTGGACGCTTGATGCCAATTGTGATTACTTATTATTGATTTCAGGGCTTCTCAGGGACCCGATACCTACGTGTAATCAATCTGGCGGACTGTATCCGTATCAGTGACCATGGCGTGAGGAATGTGGTTGACGGACCCTCAGGGCCACACATACGAGAACTGAACCTCACCAACTGTCTCCGAGTGGGAGACACCACTCTATTTCGAATTGCACAACGGTGAGGAGAATTATTGACCTTGACTTTGCAGCTGTGCTGGCGGTTCCTCGATCTAGTGTGTACTGTGGCCGCCACAGTGTGGTGTCATCATCGAATTCCCCTGCGGATCAATTAATGTAACTCGTGATTATGAAGATCATGATGGTGTTTTCTTCAGATGTCAGAACTTGGCGTACGTGAGGTTTTGTTATAGTGAGTTTGTCACGGATGCAGGAGTAGAGTTGCTAGGCAACATGCAGTCTCTTCGGTCACTTGACCTATCTGGTGAGATCAGCTACATGCACGCGTTTTTAGTTAGCTAAACCTGTCTATAAACCTGTCTCATTCTAACCTGTATCATTTTATAAACCTGTCGCTACTCTGCCATGATTGTTGACCTCCAATGTCCGCAGTTGTCCGGCAGTCTCATTTTAAACCTGTGCCATCGAATACAAATACAATGCGCGTAACGTCGTATTGATTATTGCGCAGCGACCGTTGCCGTTCTCACAGTATCGCTTGCGGAGCAGTAGTATTGTTTGCTGTGTTTATATATAATTTCTCCCGTGTGTTTGATATCTCGATGTATTTCGTCGCAGGATGTGCAGTGGGAGACGCAGGACTTGCGTCGCTTGGCAACAATCCAAACTTCAGGAACATATCGCTGTCAGAGTGTAACCAGATCACTGATGTTGGTATTCAGAAGATGTGCTCCAAGTAAGTTATGCAAATTCCACAATGTGTCAGTGTCTACGAACTGATAAATTGCTTGCCAAGCAGGGGCTCCAAATCCCTCAGTACAAAGAAAATTAGTATACCAGTTTACACAGTTACACTTGTTTACACAGTTTTACACTACACTATTTGACAGGCTGCTCCTACTGGAGACACTAGATATCTCCTACTGCGTCAACGTTACAGACTACGCCACTAAATTCCTCGCTTTCTCGTGCCGAGAACTCGTGCGTCTGAACATAGCAGGATGTTCCCAGGTAGCTCAAATTCAGTCAAGCAGCTCACATTTCATTACATCTGTGTCTCTTGTGCCGTCCTGTGTAGCACACTTCGGCGCTTAATTCGGTAGTATATTCAGCACCACTTTCAGCACTGCCACTGTAATATCCAGCTCTTTAACCGCGTCCCTCTCTTCCCACAGTTGACAGATACGAGCATATCGTATATATCGGGCGGATGCCACTACCTCTCTCACCTCAACATGTCCAACATCCCTAACATGACGGATAAGTCACTCCGCTTCCTGCGACGAGGCTGCCGCCTTCTCCAGCGGCTTAACGTGTGTTTGTGTGCCGCAATCACCTACTCCGCAATCGTTCGAGTTGAGAGTGAGGGGTGCGTTGTGAGTCACAGCATTGATGTCAAGCAGATGAAGTTGGGACCCATACTGCCACTTTCACAGACTCACAAGAGACCAATGAGTGTAGGGTATGGAATATTCCCCATTCCTCATCAAGTTTGATTGCAGTCGTCTTCAAAACTGTTATCGAGGTAATGTCTTATGATTGTTAAGATATGGTGTTGGATTCCGTTGAATGAAAGCATGGAGAGAGATCGGGAAAGTTAAAAACAGCTCTGAGGATACGTTCTATTCACAAAATCACTACAAAAATGGTCTTGAAAGTAAGAGCTAAACGTTAGAAACATGAAAAGACAATCGGCACTGCATGAAATTTGGAAAGATAAGCTAATGCTGAAAACCTACCAAATATTTAGTGTCATCCGAGCAAATTGTCTTATTTCAATTTCAAGTTCCGCGCTAAAACTAGCCAAGCTATTATCATGAACCCAAGTCCTATTATCGCGATGGCCGCCATGTTAGGCCACCACAACTGGTCTGGATCAATTCCCATCTTAATGAGAATATCTGTACCATTCCTTGCGCAAATCTCGTCACCGCACTGGAGCTCGAGGTCTTTAAACTCATTGACCATCATCATCCTGTAGCCATATCCAAACCATGACAAATACTTGAACGGGTAGAGGTAGGGAGGCGTTCCAGTCTCAGCCTTGATCACGCCAGCGAATAAGTATAAAGGAAGGGGCAAGACTGCTGCGAGTGATGATGCAACTCTTGGCTCTGCGCCAGCTACAGCCCCTATTAGCCACCCAGCCCCACATGAAGCCCAAGCTGTGATAATAACACAGGAAGCCCCGTTGAGGAATGAAACAGCATCCATTCTTATGCCAACCATTAACCACATGATAAAAAACTGTATAAAGCTAAGAAAAACCATGTAAGGTATTTCACAGATAACAACTGAAATGAAGTAAGCGGACGATGAATAGAGGCCGTCTTGGTATTCACGCTGAGTGGTTGGGAATGCGAGGGGGAGGGTCAGTGCACAGCAATTCAGGACCCGAACCGCTGGTAGAAGAACGATCGAAAATAAGAGCCCGCTCTTGTTTGCCTCAACTGTTTTAATGTCATTACTTGTTCTGAAGAAGAAACAACTAATGGCAAGTGCCACAAAAATGCTCGTCGCTAATCTCGTCCGAGTAATTCGTGGACTCCTGATACTTTCCTTGAAACTCCTGTGGATATTTTCATACAGTTGGCAGTAGAAAGAACTTTTGGCCGGGACATAATTACCGAAACCATGATCTTCATGCTGAGTTACACCCTCAGCTATGTCTTTCTTTACCGCAAGGAAATATTGTGAGTCCCTGTAAGACTTGACAATATCCAAACATTTGTCCCTGCATTTCACTTCATTGCCAGGTTTAATAGCAAGAGTGTAAATGAAGTGATCGGTTGGGCAGTAGTTGGAAGGGCAAGGGTAGTTACTCTCCTCGAAGAACGTCAAAGCATCCTCTTTGTTTCCAAGAAAAGCAACACTCCCTTCAGTCATCAGGCAAACTTTGTCAAAGAGGGCATAAAGTTCTGATCCTGGTTGGTGAATTGTGCAGAGTATTGTATACCCCAATCCAGAAAGTTCCTTCATCATTGCCAAGACACTTTCTGCCATGAAAGAATCCAGTCCACTTGTAACCTCATCCAAGAAGAGAAGAGATGCTCCTAGGAGGAGCTGTGTTGCCACAGCAAGCCTTGTTTTCTCTCCACCCGAAATTCCGGGGACAAAGCTATCTCCTACAAGTGAATTCCTCACGTGGCTGAGCCCAACCTGTTGAAGGAGCTTATCAGCCATCTTCCGTTTCACTGGACGTGAAATGCCCGGATCCAGTTTCAGATTTGCATAGAAGATAATGACTTCCAAAACAGTCATAGCGCCTACAAAAGCATCATTTTGTCCAACATAACCGGATATTCTTTTCATGTCCTCCTGGGCGACATTCCGACCATTGACTTTCACTTGGCCAGTCATATCCAAGCCAGATGACAGTCTGTATGCTAACGTGTTTAAAAGTGTGGTTTTACCCGATCCACTTGCACCCAATATGGCAAGGAAATCGCCCGGTTTTGCTGTCCCTGAGACATCGTCCAATATCAATCTTGGTATCTCTTCAGACTTTTCCCCTCGTTTACAACATTTCACTGCAGATTCTACCCTCTTGAAAACATTCACATCTTTCCATGTAAGTTTAATAGAAGAAATAGAATCATGACTCCTTTGATACTCGTCTTCTATTGTGTTGTAACCGGTGGGGCTTTGATTTTCCGCTAGCATGTTTACCTAGAATAGATAGATTGTTTGAAGATAAGCGAAGATGAGATTGAGAATAATTAGCCAATGCTCCTTCTCAGTGACGTTGAGGTATGAGGATCATTAAGGTCTCGTACTCTCTCCCAATGAGCGTGAAACGAGCTATGTTTTCTCAAGGCACCTGGCCTGATAACCTAGCATCACGCAAAACCGCGATATGTTATTGCAGTGTTTCCCCGCATATGACCGCCAAATTTTTCTGCAATTTCCTTATCCATTATCCATATCCCATTGGCACTGTAACTGTACTATCCAATTACATTTAGACTGTTCAAATGCACTAGTAGAGAGCTGGTATTGATCAAGACATTAACAACATCACCCTAATAAAATACAAAGATTATCAGCTTAAAGACGAGATATCGCCTGCAGTTAAACTTGAAGCCTGCACGAACTTCATGACAAATCAAATGTTCCTCTTCCAGTTCCACGCCTAAGGATCAGGGACATAAGACATTCACATATAGTAAGAAAGTTACACGTCCTTTTGCAATAGAAATGACTAAATGAACTAATGACTAATTAATGAACTAATGACTAAATGACTAATGAGTATAAGAGTTCATTTGTGTGTCTTCTTAATCTTACCGGTATGTGTATTCATGGAACGAAAAGGGGACGGAAGGAAAAAGACGCGTACTTTACATTAGAAATTTGCTTACAATTGCTAACAATTGCGCATATTTTTCCTTCCTTCCGCCGTTTCTTTCCAATTCCATGTGTACACATACGCGTAAGCGTACTGTGAGGTGTATGAAGTACTCTTCTAACTACAATACACTTACAGAGGGGGGCGCGCACACGTCTGAAATTTGCATTGACTCGAGATCTTGACGAAACATATTGGATGGAGTTGCGTAGCAACTCCTATCAATGCCTTACCTTCGGACACTCTGGACGTTCTCACTTATGACTCAAGAGTCAAGATCCTTTTTATCTAACAATTCAGAAACCAGAGATTCAGTTGTTACCGAAAGAACACACGTCTTTCTTCGGCCACGTCATGACAGAAAATTGAAACAGACTGTCCAAACTGTTGTCTGGCGATGCTAAACCGCTGATTCAACTTCAAGCCGCGAAGCATTGAAATTCTCGATAGCGTTAATCAGTATCATCGATCGACAACCAAACTGATAGTGATGCGAATGAAGCATTTTATTTTCCAAATGGTCAACCTCCAAGGTTGATTACTAAATAGAGTTAGACGTTGAATTATGGGTTTGACGAATTCAATCATGCCATGGTACAACTACAAGTACAAGTACAAGATAAACGACTTCAACTTCAAGTTACATGCAATCAAATAATGGGCTTTTGATTTCATTTTCTATCAGATATGGAATTCTAATGTAATTGTAAGTCAATGTCAACAACTCAAATTCACAGTGTACTGTATGTGTGTGGTGAGAATTGAGGTGAAGAGTTGACGGTGTCTGAAGACTGTGAATTTTGAGAATATTGCACTGCAAAAACCCTCAATATTTGTTTTAAATTTAACTTAAGGATAGATCATGGTATTGATCTCAATAGTTAGTGTTATTAATACTATTGTTCACGTTTGAATGTTTATTCTTGAATCTGAATCACACAGTTTGCCAGGCATATTATTATTCATATTGCAATTGCATGTTGTGTTCCCTTGCCTATTGCCGGATGTCATCTGTCAAGTGTCAACTGTTTTGTGTTTTCTGTGCGCGGCGATTGGATTTGGAGGGAGCTGGAGTGTGGACTGTGGAGTATTTTGTCGATCAATGACTCTGTTGAGAATTTCGTTACGGTTTAGCGCGCGCGGCGCAAACTGAAACAGTGGACTGGGACAGATAAGCATCCGGCAAGCGCGTTGCCTGGCGATGCTAGGCCCAGCTGACGCGAGCCGCGAAGCGGCGACTGCGAGCGCCAGCTCTCTGTCTGAGAATAATTTGCGGCGCGCGCGCAATGAAATTCTCGACAGGGGCTATCATCGACAGCCAAGCAAGCGCGCTACGCGTCTCCTTTCCAATTCTATGTTCTACGACTTTTCAGTTCACTGAGTCTAGTATGAACAGGGAGGGACGCGCAACGTCAAACGTGTGTACATGCACACCGCGCCTTCGCAATTCGCATCGACTCGAAGGCCGATTGCCTAGCGATGCTAGTGTGCACACATTGTTGTCAGATGTTACCTGACCTGTTTCTCGCGCGCCTTCATCGAAGGCCTGTTTCGGCCTTCGATGAAGGCGCGCGCGCCGCGCGTGAGAAACTGAGGTCAGATAAAATCTGACAACACACGTTTCGCGCCCCTGTTCTACTCAGTGAACTGAAAAGTCGTAGAAAGGAGACGCGCAGCGCGCGCGGAGTATTTGAGTCACGCACGCGCCGCGCAGCGCGGGAACATATGCAAGGCCCAGCTGATGCGAGCGCCACTGCGCCAGCTCTGTCTGAGATCGAGAATGATTAATGATTTGCGGCGGCGCGCGCGCAATGAAATTCTCAACAGGGGCTATCATCGACAGCCAAAAGGCCGAAGCCAGAAACGGCCTGTTTGTTTCGGCCTTCGCGGCGCGGATGAAGATGAAGGCGGCGCGCGCGCAAGAAACAGAGATCAGATAAAATATGACGATGATTTCCCACTGTTGCGTTGTAGGATATCACCCTGGCCCTACCCTTGCTGGCGGGATTTTATCCCTGGCAAGGCGGATTGAAAATCGCGCGCACCGACGGTAGGGTAAAATCCTACAAGTACAATTCCCAATCCCACTGGCACTATGAGTATGAAATTCAAATATTGAAATTGAATGTGATATCAATCAACGCGAAATGATTGTGTTTGTAATTGATTAAACCTATTAATCAAACAATTTAATCAAATAACTCCCTTAACTTTGAGTTCAATTTTACAGATACTACTAGTACTAGTACTTCGTACTTGATGATCAAGTTGCTACTAAAAACATTCAACAATGTTTTTCACCGAAGCTGAGAGAGGTTTTCAGTTTCACTTGAGACTGGTGAATGTACTTGTCTCAGAGTCTTCTCCATCCAGCGACACTGACACCAGTGTTCCTCGCTTGATATTGTCAACTTGTGCTCCTAAAGTAAAGATAATATTGACACTGGGTGTGTGAGTGTGAGCGAGTGTTTGTGTGTATGTGTGACTGTGTGTCTGTTCGTGTGGAAACACGGGTTTGTGAAAGCGATAGTGTGCACTGTGTGAATGAGGCCTCACCCAAATCAATGTCGAATGTCGACGATATTTCATCGAGAATCTTGTCTTTCTTCAATCTCCTCCATGACGTTATTAGACCAGTAATCGTTTCAATCTAGTGAGAGATATCAGTAACTATCAGTATCACTGCCTTCAATCTCAATCTCAGTATTGACACCACAATGAATGTAGGTTTATTAAGTTGTAATATTTTGACACCGATGATGATGTTCCCAGGGGAAGTTTGACACCGCAATGAATGTATTCACCTGACTTGGAGGTGCTATTGACACCACCACCACGTTGAATTCGAAGAACTGCTCCGCGAGAACTGACATGAAGTTGGCGGTGTTGAGAGCTTGGTGTGTCGTGTTGATGATCAGTAGTTTGAGCGTGGTGTCACGTGTCAAGAAGCTCTCACACTGAGCCACCAGCTCGTGATCTTCAGCCGCTGGAGAGAGAGAGAGAAATTATATTTTCACCGTGCCAATTCTCCGAAAATCATCAAATAAAACTAAATCATTGAAAAAATGATGAAATTCGTATAAATGGCGGGAACACAGGACAGCGCCTTCCAACCTGTGATCGCCTTGAACTGGTAGAAGTCCACGTCATTGCTGGCCGATACCGTCTCCAGTTTGGGTGCTATGACCATGACGGGGCGATTTTGTGACATCCATACAGCCACCAGCTGCTTCATAACGGCGTTTCTCGCCACCATATCACCGCCGTGTACCAAAACCCAGCTCGGTTGTGTGGTGTTAATGTTGACATAACTCGAGGATGCTTCTGTAATTGAATAACTTGGTGAAAAGTCGCCAGTATCCATCTGTCTCCTTCTCAGGGAGATAACTTCATCTCCACAGGAAGCTAATTTTAGAATCCAAACCAACACTGTTAAGTTCTGTGGAGATACTAACCGCAGATTCCTATACTACTGGACGTCTTCCTCTCGGTCTTGTAAAACGTTGTATAATACTCGTCACCCTCATCATCACACACTTCTGTGGATGTCTCACCACCTGCAATCTCAGTTTTCTGTCTCACATCAGTCTTTTCTGAGTCGTCTTTATCTGCCATCTGCAGTCGTGTGAGTGTTGATTCGAGGTCTTCCTCCTTTGTTTCTGAAACAATAGACAACCATTACATAACTTGCAGACGATAAGAAAAATTTGGCACAGCTCCAGATTTTTAGGATTTCAATAACTCACCGATGGATGTCTCGCATTCTTCCTCCCCATGTTCGACAAGGACAGTTGACGAGTGTTCGGAAATTGTAGCGCAATCATCGCTTGCTGGAGCAGACATCTCCGATCTCCCGCAAATATCGTAGTCGGAGTCCGGAGAGGAAGTACTGGTGGATACAGTCGGCGTGATTGCACTAGGAGTTGCTGCACTCGCCGGCGTGATTCCGCATGAGGTACCCGCCTGAACCGGCGTGACTGGAGGTGGAGCACTGGCCGCGACTGGTGTGTTAGCAGGTGATGCTATGGATGAATCAGGAGTGATGAATGATGATGCATGGGTTGATGTTGGAGTGATGAATGACGGTGATGAGGGCGATACTGCTGCTGCTATTGAGGGTGACTCTGCTCGGAGTTCTTCTGACAAGACCAATGTGGACGGTGTGGAATTTCCACTTTCTGTGGTGGCCGATGGGCCGGGCGGAACTGCTGAAGTTTGCTGTGATTGTGGTGGGGTTGCACATTGTGAGGTTCTTGGAGTGGAACGTGACAGTTCTGTACTTTCGCCGACAGTCACCGATGAGGAATGGCTGACAGTCAAGGGTTCAACGGGGGCTTGCGTCTGGTCATATGGCTGCCGAACATCAGCTCCCTCGCCCAAAGATTGAGTTTTGGTTTTGTCTTCTGGACTGAATAACAAGTCCTCCGTTATCAAGGATGATGCCCCGTTGAACATGGAGGATTGATGGGAGGACGGGTTGGCGGGTTGAGCAATAGCGGCGGGTTGGTTAGTCTGTGGGGCGGGTTGAGAGGGCGGGATCGGAATGCCCCCCAACATGGGCGGGAGAGTGAAATTGTCGTTGACAGCGGGTTGAGATGATATTGATACGGTTTGTATCGGCTGGTTGATTGGAGAACTACTTGATACTGGTTGGATAGCGGTTACTGGAGGTTGGACAATGGGATAATTCGGGGAAACTCGGTTGATCTGGGGTTTGGCTTTGATGAGATTCAAAGACACGGTGATCGTTCGCTTTCCACTGGGCAGGATTGAGACCTCGGTGGAGAATATTCCTGGGACCGACTTGACGAGTTTGAACAGCATCTCAATAAGGTCCTGGACCTTGCATTGCGCGGCATCCTGAAAAAAGTGATCTTCTAGAAAATCGTACGTAAAAACAACAAGCATTATCAAGCTTTTGCTTTTCTAACCATTCTCTGAAACTATCTTAGTGATGAAAAATATTCATCGGTAAGACAGGTTCACGGAAAAATTGTGATTAGTGAAGACTGAAGGTACCTTGAAATCGTTCATAAAGTATTTCGTCAGCTCAGGGAGGGGTATAGACGCTACTTGGCCACCTGAAATAACTTTGCGGAGGACTGTGTAGACCCATTCCACTGGTGAACCGGGTTCGAGGGCTGAAGGTATGAGAGGATTGAACTACTGGGAAAAGTCAAAAGATGGAAGGTCGCATGATGTCATTTCGATTTGGGAGGTTTGTGATTTTCGTACGTGGACTCACTCGGAAGACTTGTTGGAATTCTCTGGAGAATATGCCAAGGTAATCCGTTCGGAGCAATCAAGCCTTTTTCGATCAATGGAGGCTTGGTCTCCGTTAGTGGAGGCCTGGTTTCTGATATCGGAGGCTTGGTCTCCGTTAGTGGAGGCCTGGTCTCTGATATTGGAGGCCTGGTCTCTGATAGTGGAGGCCT
>CAMPET010000116.1:104100-148633 GCA_946803715.1 Beroe ovata
CTGGTCTCTGAAAGTGGAGGTCTGGTCTCTGAGAGTGGAGGTCTGGTATCTGAGACTGGAGGCCTGGTATCTGAGAGTGGAGGCCTGGTATCTGATTGGATGGTGGGATTTGCGGAGGAATCAGTGCTAGGAGGATGTGTTTCCTCATATCCTGGAGGCGGGCCTGATGAAACCACTTCATTCGTGGGGTTCGCTGTGCTGGACAGGGGCTTATCGAATAGTTGGTCAAGCTGAGAGCCAAGGCGGCTGGTGGGCTTGTCTGGGATCTGAAATTGAGAGGTGATAAATTTGTGGGGAATCGACGCAATCCTGGATAATTTTACGAACCGTACCGTTGCTCGGCCACTCACCTTCGTCTCTATCGCAGATTTTCGGGACATTAACGCCCGAATGCCAGTGACAACGTGCTTGTGAACGGAACTTATATTCTGGATCGGCGCAGACACGGATACATTGCCGTTCTCATACATTGAGAATTCTAAACTTGTGTCCGGGAAACCTGAGGAATGGTTTGGATGGTACTAAACGCTAGGGCATATGAACAGCTAACTGATATCAGTTTTTCATTAGTCATCTGAGAAAATGTACTCTGGTAAAAGTACCTTTGATCAATTCCTGGATACTTTCCCTATTTCTGTTAATGAACGCATTATCGATGGCACTCATGGACACCAATTTGGAAATCAGTTGAACTGGAGCCTTCTTCTTCGTGTCTTCATCCTTTGCAAGACCATCCCCAGATTTCTTGGCTGTCGGAGTTGGAGCAACATGGTCAGGGATGCTGTTACCCTGCTGAGTTGCTTTTTCCTGTGGAGTGCGATTGAGGGGCGGAGAAGGAGCAACTTCTTTGCGGGATGTGAAGGAGAAATCCACTGATGGCAGCTGATCTGAGGGAGCGATGTTCGTAGTTGTTGTGGTTGTAGTGGTTGTTGGGGTCGACGAGGATCCAGGACAGGTTGACAGGTGACTTGTCTTCTCCACTGTAGAGGAGGACAGAGCTGATGACGTAGTAGCTAGTTCCTCCTGCGAGCGAAGAGAAGTGAGATTCAGTCTATAGTTTCATGGGGGCATGGGGTCCAAAAGTCAAGAAAAATCTTGGTTAGAATTGAGTTCTTGCTCAATTCTAACCAGAATCTATATCACACTCTGAGCACAACATACTGAAGAACCCGTGTTAATCATTGAACTTAACCTGTTTTAGGGAAAGGTGAAGAGCGATCATATCGCGTATCTTCGTCTTGCAGGACTCGACATCACTATGACAACCACGCAAAGTTATCTCACCACCCTCACCTTTCACAACTTCGATATTCGGGAACTCTAAATTTGAGAGATAAGGGTGAATCATCGGATGTCGAAATGTGGGGGAAGGTTGATTGAAGGATCGAGATATAATGGAATCCAAGTTGGAAACATTTACTTGAGTTTCGAATTGCTTTCAGTTTCGAAACCCGGTACCTTTTATGATGCCGTATACAAGGTAGGAGTGAGTTCTCGCGATCTGAAGCTCCTGTTCATTGAGGGTGTCCAGTGGAGACTGCACCATTTTGTTGTTCTGAGTTACACGCTGCAAGAACAATAATTAAGTCATTACTCATTATTAGGGGTTCATTATTGCCTGAATGAAAACTGACGAATAAAAACCGAAACTAACAAAAAACTGACCATAAAACGTCCCATAGTGTGGACAAATGTGAAGTATGTACACAAACGGGAGAGGAAAAGTAGCTGTTGAGATAAGTAGTAAGTACTTTACAATAAACAACCTATCTAAGGGAGCCGCCACATATGAAGTCACCAGCAAGATGGGGGAGGGGGTTTTCAAATGATGACAGAGTAGAGAGAGGGGGTTTCGGTTATGATTCTGAACAGAAAACATCCCATTTTGTTTTGGAGAATAAGGGGGTTTGGCAAATGCTGACGTCAGCATGGGGGATGGGGTAGGCAAAATATGACTATGGATGACAAGAGGGGAGAGGGGGTCAAAAATTATGACGTCATATGTGACAGCTCCCTTAATTCATCGAAACATCCCACCTTCTTATCGAATTTCCGATCCCCTATGATATTTTGCGGATCCAACTTGATGCTCTTCAACTTGGAGTCACCCAGTTTGGCAAGGTGGTTGTTTGCTTTAGTGGTGAGTGGCTCACCGCTTTGGAATATCAACTAGAGGTGAGAAGAGGTGAGATCAGGATATTGTAATCGTATCTACAACATAGATACATTGATGAAACAAAGACATAGATGGTGTAAAGTTATTTGACGACAAGACGAAACATCCATCAGTACATCAACAGTGGGCCAAATAGAAATCTGCAGATCAAGATAAAACCGTAAAATGCACATTGCATATTGATTATCGATAACAAAATACATAACACGCTATTATGCACTAATTGCACTATAGCACTGACAGTGAAATCTGATTTACCATGACATATAATACTCGTGGTCGCTCGTGACTTATGAGAACAGATATTCGCATCACATATAGTCACATTCGGACCACTGCTGATATGTCACGGAATAGTGGAACTCAATATCAAGCAGTAACTTAAACTCAATTTCTCCGCTGATTCAGCGAACTCAACGAACTTACTGCCTGATACATAATACATGGTTTACAATTCGAGTCTCGGGCATTATCCCACTCACACAGCTTATCAACGACAATTCTATCAACGACAAGTCTATAACCGCCATGTCTAATTATCGAGAATTTCTCTTTTCACAACTCACCCTGGTGGACGAAGGGTTGATGAGTCCGCCAAAGTGGTGAGGATCAAGTATCTGATAGCCGAATGAGCCAACAGTTAGACTGAGATCGGTAAAGAGGAAAACTGTCGCCCAACCTTTGTTGGAGAATGCCTTAGTAGCAGTTTCCTGTTCAAGAGAAAGGGGTGTAAGGCGGATAATGAGGAGACAAGGGGGATAGAGAGGGGGTAGGGGGTGTAAGAGATGAGGGTGTCTACTCAGAAAACGAGAGGCTGTAAACTGATCAGTTATGGCTGGTAAAACGGGACTAACTCCTATGATGAAGGCAAAACACAGTGTCAACTATTCAGAATACGTTCAGCATACAGTTCAGTGTTATGCCTAGCCCCTAGATATACTAAAAAGATACTATCACAAAGTAACAGTCCCACATTCACACAGGATTGATCGCATGCACACATTCCTTCACGCGTAGCTCTATAATAGTGCCCTCAGGGCTGGTTCACCACCTTCATCATCTAATTAGCTAATAAGGGGACAGTACACTGTAACCCCTGTTCACCCAATGTTCGCTACGCTTGACATCACCCATCGAGCATGGTATTGGTATAACACATGGATAGCACCGGATGGTACCCAATCATAACCGGAGAAACAGTCATCAGTCCGTGCAGAATACAGACCCCAAATAACCGGACGACCCCCCCAACAAGTTTCACTTTCAACTGTAGAGCTGTCAATCTGTGTTGTACATAGGGCAGCTTGGTCCACTTGCGCGCGGCTTTAGTTCAGAGACTTGGCGCGGCTTCAACTTTCAGCATGCCGCGCGATTAGTCCCCTGCAGCCCTAGTGCTCTATATCACACCACAGTGTATGTACACTACAGTATCTCACCTCATCCTTGAGTATATCGGTCAGGGTGGTAGGGGTGCAGCAGACCACGTGGGGTTTCAGTCCATCCTCAGAAACCCCGGCCACATCGAGTAGACCTTGTGATCGTAGCTAGAGACAGTTGGGAGTGATCTAACATGAACATTATGACTGGGAACCGAAATTTGGAATTGAAGTGCGCAATCGCTCTCACAATGAGAGTCTTATCGCAGTTTCTACTCGTGACTCGGTGATATCATATTTATGAAAAACGGTCTCTGACAGGTTATTGAGGAGCTCTGCAGAATTGAGAAACATGCAGTTCTAAACACGCATAATCTTACCGGTAACTTAGTTGACAGCGACTCCAACAGCTCAATGATTTGAGTCATCATGAACTTATCCCCGACTAAAATAAATACTTGTGTTTGGTTCTTCTTGCAGTTTATGTACTTCATCACTACAATAAGAATAGCACTGCACACGTCGGGTCCCAAATCGGCGGCGATGAAAGCCTTCGGGGCTGAAATTATAGACTCATTGAGACATCCTGGTCACAAATAGAGATCAAAATTTACAGAAATCAGTTTCTGCAATCTAACTCAAAGTAAGCACCACATTTTTGCCATCAAAATAAGGTTATCATGCCACCCGGCCACCGTGCAGTACCTGATAATAGGAAGGGTATAATAATGCCGTGGGCGAATGTTGGCTTATTCTGCTGCTGTAGATAGTCGCCGGAGTACAGAGATTCGTGCAACTTCATTGCTTCGTACGTGGTAACCTGAAACACCGTGATAACTGGGTGTGATGACTGGGTGTGATGACTGGGTGTGATAACTGGGTGTGATAACTGGGTGTGATTATCGGGCGTGATGATACTTTAGTGTGATGGTACTACAACAAAATCAAAATAGAACAAGTAATTCGTGCGCTTCATTTCTCATACATACAGGTTTCAGGCCCTGCAAATACGTTGACCCCTCCCCTTCAGACTTAGCAGACTTTTCAACTTTACTCTTCTCTGTCTTCTCTGGTGGCTTAACAGCCTGTTTCGGCGTCTCTAGGGCTGCTTCTGGAGACTTGCCCCTTTCTTCCGTCGGTGATATGGTGATAGCAGAAGTTTTAGGTGCAGCCTCTGCTGAGGACGGTTTCGTAGTTTTCAGGAGCTGAAGATGTTGTGCGGTGTGACGAAATTCCATAATAATCTGGGCAAAATTGATGTGGCTAAGTGGGGTTCCATCCTAGAAATATTTGATGAATATAAACCTCAATCTCAGCAAGGATCGCCCTATCTGCCTTTTCGACATTCTGCATCTTTCCGGAGAGCATCAGCATGTCATTCGGACGATTGGGGGTTGGAAATCGTAGAGTCACGTGATGACCTGTATGATGAGTGGTGTCATTGTCAAGGTGATGTCAGGATTGACCAATAGAGCCAGGAAAAAGTAGGAAAAAGCGTGCTAGTGAATGCAAGAGCAAAATTGGCGTCAAGCAAGTGAACTGCCTCACTGCACACTCACGCAGCGCTATCTCCAGCAGCAGTTTCGGCTTCGTGTATACGATTGCGTTCACTTTGCTCCCGACAGATAAAGGTCGTATTACAGGCGTGTCCGCTGACAGCTGGGACGGCGAGGGAGTGGTCTGCAGCGGCTTGTTCCGAGATATGAGATCTGAAGCGAAGTCGGCGAGCGTCTCGCGCAGGTATTCCATGACGAGATTTGCATGTTCCGGGTTCATTCCTTATAAGGGATAATTGGTTGACCATACCGCGACTGATCTCACTATATTATCTCACGATAGGTAGGTAGTGTAGTCAAGTCCTCACCTTTGACAACGGCTCGCTGTCTGTGAGGCTCCACATTCACTGTGACGGACGGGAATTTCTCTGTAAAGCTGCCGAGTCCACGGAGCATGTCCTGATATAACGGTGTCAACAAGCGATGTCAGAAACGGGTGGCAGGCGCCGTTGTAGATAGATTTCGATCAAATAAAGTGTCGTACAAGCTGGAGCTCTTTTTCATCCAAAACAATACATCAGCATAGCAATACTTGCGTCCGAATAGCGATTTCGAGCCATCACTCCGAATCACAACATGCTGAATCATCAAGTCAAGCCGAACAAAGGTCTATCTCCAATTGGAACCCCAGACACCGCCAACACAGCGGAAATCACATCAGAATATAGAGGAGGGTAAAACGCCTGTACCTTATTATTGACGTATTTTTGGAGGATGTCAGTGCTGTATGTTACATGACGAATCGCGATTTGCTCGTCGGATGTTTTCGGTGGCGTCTTCCCATCGATAAGGTTGAATACTTCCGCAATGGCTTCATCATTCTGTTTCTTCGTTCCTGAGAAGAGGAAAATTGGTCGATTTTTGACATAACTCTCCCCAAAGGCAAACGGCAAACATAAGTAAATAATGCTGACTATGACTCCTTGATTCACAACGTAAGGAACTGCTGAATACAAAATTGGATGCACGATTAATACCCGAGTCACCTAGACCATAACTCTTACCTTGAAAAAGAACTCCGCTCTCTCCACCCTGTATCTTGCCGGGAGTCAACTTACTCCCAGTCTTGTTCTGGATGTACTTCAGGACCCTCCCATCAGCTCCCTGAATAAGAGGGAACAAGGTCTCCGACAGGGCAATCGCTTCGGTTTCCATCGGGTCCAGCTTAGCTGTTTCTGAAGCGAGAATGTGATAATCTGCAATTTCCGGAAAATCTTGAAAGTCTTCGTGAAAAATCAGATGCAAGAAAATGAATCGATAGCCTCATCCGTCAATGTGGCAACTGTGAATGTGGCATAGCTAAAGGTGGAATCGTACCAGCACTGAGAGCTGTGCCAGATGCCACATTTGTCCAACTTGATGCCTCAGTCGAATTGGAGTCCAGGCGAAGTCTCTGTAACTGAGAATTTATGATCGATTACAATCACAAAGTGTATCAGTGGCGGTTTCGTCATGGTATAGGTTATCAGTACTCATTTATACCTCTGATCAGGCATGGGTTATCAGAAATATCGATTCCAAATCCCCCTACCCTTAATACCTCAATCTCACAGTCCTTCGCTGCTTTCTTTACGCACTTAACCAGCTGTGTGTGTGCCTTCTCAATCGAGAGAGGACCGTGACTCAGATTTTTAGGGCGTGGCTCCTTCACAATCTCGTTGAACAGCCAGACCCAGCTTATGTTCAGAGACGGGAAGTAATCGACCAGGGTCTCGTTTATCAGCTTCTCAAAGATAACTTCCTTTGCCTTGTCTTGCTTGATAACAAAGTCGATAAGTATTGTCATCTGGCTGTTGTAAGCCGACAATTTGTCTTGAACCAAGTTCTGAAATAAATTGAGAGAGCGAATGAAATGTGTTTCAGTTTAGGAATTCTAGATCAGCTCGGATAATGACCAGATCCAACTGGAACAATAATGAATTACATTATTGCCCATTACCTGGAGACAATAAGAGTTGACAAAATGATTTTGATTGACATCTTTAATCTTTGCTACCAGCTTCTTGAACTCTGGCCATCGAGCAGCAATCGTCTTTCCGAACAGGTAACTCAAAAAGTTGAAATAGTTCCGGGCTTTGTGAGCTACCCTGAGGCAAATATCATATTATGTCAAATCGAAAATTAAACTTTGGAGGGGGGCTAGGCAAAATGGGAAAAATATGATACCACTCAGTTCTTTGGGCAAGGCGAGTGGGCATTGGGCCTTCTTGTACCAACCTGTCGAATCTGAATTCGTTGGTTGCTGCGTTGTACTCTATGAGTGGTATCTCGGAAACAGCAGAGATGAATTTCTTGAGGACCAGCGACTCTGCTGACCTCTCTTGCTGTGTGGGGGAAGTCGTCATCGCAGAATATGGAGTAACGAGAAAAATAGCAGTCATACCTATGAGATTGTGACACATCTTCCAGAATGATATATCACTACTTCAGAATGAAGATCGCAATCAGATTAAACAGTACCTTCTTGACGAGCCTAAACAACTCCTCGTCATTTATCGTGCCATCTGAATTCTGAAGAATCCTTCGGAGGGCAAGACTTTTTAGTTTGCTGCTCGCCATTTACTCTTCTAATTATCATTTATTTCTGAACATTGATAATTGTGAGTGATTATGTTTAGAAAAGAGATTTCAAGACGAAAATCAGGATATTGCACGTCTCTAACATCGGAAAAATTAAGTATGAGACTTTGAACAATACTCCTCTGACCAAATATAAAAAAGAACGTCCATAGCATTCAAATACACAAGGTAACAGTCAAGTAATAAAAATTCATGCCATCGATAAATGACAGGTGAATGAGTCCCTAAATGAAGAGAAAGGAACGGTTGATAAAGCCTTTCTTTCATCATATCGGCACGTAATAAGTTAGATAATATAAAGTTGTAAAAGAAAAGCATCAATATACACATGTCCAGCACTCAAATATACACAGTTTCCGATAATCAACATCAGAAACGACACACCACTTTAATTATATTGCCGAAACCCGTGATCGCATATAACAGACATGGGTCATCACTTCTCGGCTATAAAATAACTTTGCAGTCTTCGTCATCGTCGTCTATGACGAGAGGACGTGATTTCCGTTTTTCCCGTTTCCGGGGCACCAACCGTTCTTCCTCCTCAACAACACTGATTATTGTCTGGTCTGTATCAAGAGCAGTGATTTTGTTCTGTTTACAAGCAGGTTTGACTGGGGGCTGGGTGATACCTCCCTCTTCCCTTTCATTTTCTTCTTTTCTATCTGATTTAGTCGAGGCAGCCGGAGTACATTTGGAGTGCTCACGTTTGCTTCGCTTCCGAGGTTTACTCTCCTCTTTCTTTACCTTCTTAGGAGGCTCAGGCTCCTTTTCAATGATATTATCGTCTATTCTCATAGAATAACTGAGCGCCAAATCAATTTTACTGAGTCGTGTCTTTTCTTCTCTCTTAAACTTTCTCTTGAGCTGATCTCGGGTGTATTCCGGCATGATTTTATGCATGAGTTCGAAATCGGTACCGACTTTCCGAAGCGCAAGATAAAATCGCTCATTTTCAAGCGCAGTCCAAGTTGTAATCTTCTTCGGTTTTCGTCGGGAAAACGAGTTAATGTTCACATTGTGATCTTCGTACTTACCAAATGAAATCTCGGAAACATCTTCCACAACGGTCTCTTGAATATCAGTTTCGGTTTTCATGTTAACTTCCAAACTCTTCTCATTCACCACAATAGCACCAGTCTCAGGGTTCACTTCCACTTCAAGGGGAGGAAGTTCAGCCTCATCCACATCTCCCTCCTCCAGGGTCTGACCCATGGACTCCGCTTCTTCGATCAGTTGCTGGATCCGGTCCTTGCGGGACTGCTCCTTCTCAAGACAGATCTGCTCGTCACGCTGCCTCTTCCGCTTTATCTCCTTCCATATTCTGGGAAATAATAGATTTCAGCTAGATCGAATGTGAGATCATGATCCAGATTGAACATCAAATGAATTGAATATCATCCGTTTCTTACTCTGTAAGAGGATTTTCATTCCCTTTCTTGGAGGGCCTCATCTTAATAACATCAGCCATCGTCGTCGTAGCTTTGTCGATCACTAACGGTATCTGAAGGAATGGAGTATCCTGCAAAGTGTGCAGTGCAAACACAGGAGAAAGGATTAAGGAAAGAGGAGAAGATATCTGCCGCATCTGCCGCTTTTATCGCGCACTGTTTCACTGCCACTTTAATCGTTTGTTTCATACCATTAGAAAATCGCGGATATTTCAAGCATGTATGTTCCAACTACTCGTTAAACACAATCTAACTGTCGTTGATATTGTCCAGGGATATTATTGTGATTCTTTTCCAGAACTCTCACTTTCAATAATTATCATCTGTCGACGTGACTGCAAACGTGGGCTGACTGATTTCCACAAATGCGTGAAAGAGAAAGCGCGTGCGACGCTTGGAACGTATATGAATCTCGAAAACTAGCGATAGACACTGGCGCGAACCGATTATTGAGGACGAATGGCTGTCGGAATCCACGAGAGCCTACCCTCCCAGATACGATGCCAGCCAAACGAAGGGCAGGTTCAAGCCGGGCAGACAATCTTGATACAAGAGGGTCTCAGGTCAAATATATACTCACAGTTGGCTTTCTTGCCCTTTCAGATCTGTCAGAAACTTGCGATGTTACTGGAACAGAAAAAAATGTTTTAGAGAGCATGTTTCCGATTCCAAAGTTCTGGACTGTTCAGTATCATGCCCATCTAACAGATAAGAAACTGATACGAAACTTACCTGAAACCACATCACTGTAGTCAGCGTCAGACTCAATCCCTATCCCTTCACTAACAGTGCTCTGCTGAGGTACTGTATCTTGTCGAACTGTGCTCACTGGATCCCGATTCACTGCAGTATACCCCTCGTCCAATTTCACCACATCATCTGTCCTCTCTGACTTGAACACGTCCACTAAAACATCACTGTCCCCTTGCTTGTGTTCTTGTGAGGAGTCTACTGGTGGGATTGGCGGGAAACTCTCTGTGTGAATAGGTTCAGGCTTCGATAGGTTGAGGGCGTCGAACCTGAAGAAGAGGGTTATGGATCACATGACTACGTGACCAAAACTTTCTGTTTTAAGTCAAGGAGAAAGTACAATTCCTTTCCTCAGTCGACAGTTTCTGTCCTCACCTGTCCTCATCATCCTCTTCCCCTTCAGAGTGGGTGGACGGAGGTTCAATGTAGTGAGGAGACAGGATACGAGGTGAGAGAGTTGGTGTTTTCCGCGGTGACGCATGGAACAGAGACGAGGAGGGTGGTGGTGGTGGCTTGTGCGGCGAGGATGGCGCTTTGTGCGGCGACGGTGGCAGACCGACTACTATAGGGGGCGCTGGGACTTTGAACGCGGAGAACTGAAATTGGTGCTGCGTTATATGTTCTGTTCAGTGTTTTCATATACCTATAGAGTTGACCTTGATTACAAACGTCAATTATCTTGAACCATGATCAATCCATGTGTATGAATACTTCTTGGCAAGCACTGAGATAATCATTGGAAAATATCACAGTTTACATGCATGACAAGTTCACTCCTCCCTTTTACTTCATGAGAATTTGTCATTCCCTTTTGTCTTACTCCTGATTACATACTGAATTCCACGCATGATCATGGTGTGTTATAATTCAGTCGCACTGATTGGTTTAAGTCGCGTCAATCAATATTTTTGGCAGCTTGCCAATTTATAACTTTGACAAAGCGATGTTGAGCCTGTATTCTGATCATTGTCCAGTGTTGTTGGTTCTCTGTGATCGAATATCAACTATATCATTATACTCTTGTACATCTTGAACATTATGATAATAGTATCGTTATTATAGGTCTATCACTAACTCATTTACTCGTTTACTTGCATTGCGCTTACCATGATATTGTTTATGTTGACTGTCCATACAATTGAAGGCGGAAGGTTCAACAATCATGGATTATGCGTTTGTATGCCCTGCTCCGGGTCCATCACCTCCAAATATTCTAACCGAACAGTGATATCATTAATCATATATCCTGATTAATATCCTGATTCCTGATGATCCCGAATAGAATCACTCATTCTCCTACACCAGCCTAAGTATATCTATAGTATGAAGACTCAACAATCCCATTACTTTGTTCTATTTCTCGTAGTGAAAGTAGGAAGTTGATTGTGTCGTATGATTCAATACGAGATGGCCCGGATAAGAGAGGGAGGGATAGACTTGTTGTTTGTTATTGTTTTCCCGGATTGGTAGATTGAGTAAAACTCTTATCACGATCCAATTTACGTGATTCGAAATGAGCTACATTCTCGCTCGTTTCGTTTCCGACTATTCCGCGAAATAGGTACCGTCTACATTCCAGACACGATAAATGATTTTATTAATAACCTCTCATAATAAGAGTCATACAATAATAGTGGATTGAGTTCTTAACTCCATTGTAAGCAGGTGGCTTAGTCATATGTTATTAACCTCCGGTAGTTTCCTACGACAGTGAAAATAGTGGTCCACTCTGACTTTAACCGCTATAATAGTCATCACAATACGTAGTTCAGTTTTTTGTTATAATTTTCGTCTGAAAATTTGCACCTGCAATCTGTAATTTCGCACAACAATCCACAACTCCCAGATTTACAACAGAATCGAATGTCAATCAGACCCCAGCTCATTGTCTTCCTCCTTCTTCCTCTCGCAGCCCCTTATCTCGGCTGGAGACGGCGTAGGAGCTCCTGCAACCCGCAGCGAGGTGGCTGGTCAAGCTGGAGCGGGTGGGGCCCGTGCACCTGCACAGACAACATCGCCACAAAAACCCGCACACGAAACTGTGACAACCCGCTAGCTGAGTGTGGCGGGCGAACTTGTTACGGGTCGGAAACACAGACAGTGCCGTGTTACGATCTGGCGGTTCATGGGAACTGGGGTGGATGGGGCGGGTGGGACGTGGCGTGCACGTGTCTCGAGGACGAGACAAGGAGGAGGGTGAGGGAGTGTGACAACCCGGCGCCCGCCTGTGGTGGGGTGGGGTGTGCAGGGAGTGGTGTGGAGGTGGATAACTGCGCTGTGGACGGTGGGTGGAGTGTGTGGGGTGAGTGGGGGGCGTGCTCCTGTGACCACACCACGGGCACTGGAGAGAGAGTCCGGAAACGATACTGCATCGATCCACTTCCCTGGTGTAGGGGTAAAACTTGTGAGGGAGAGCAGGAGGACCGTGGATATTGTGATGATCAGTGCTGCCTGATAGTGGATGGGGGATGGGACAACTGGACGGAGTGGACAGAATGTGAATGTGACACGGTGACAGGATCAGGGATTCAGACCCGATTCAGGACATGTACAAATCCCCCTCCTTCATGCGGCGGTAGAGAATGTGATACCACACAAAGTTTAGACACTCAGGTCTGTTCAGAGAATTGCTGTATTATGGTGGACGGTGGGTGGGATGACTGGTCGGGATGGAGTGAGTGTACATGTGATCATACCACGGGTACTGGAATGGAAAAGAGAGTGCGACACTGTAGAAACCCGGCACCAGAGTGTGGCGGGTTGGAGTGTGAGGGGGAGGGAGAGGAAACAAGACAATGCTCGGAGCAGTGCTGTGTCCGTGTGGACGGCGGCTGGACGGCATGGGGAGAGTGGAGTGGGTGTCGGTGTGACCATGACAACGGCCGTGGCACGTGGACGAGAGTCAGGATGTGCTCTGCTCCTCCTCCCGACTGTGGCGGGAATCACTGTCCGGGGGAGGCCATTGAGGAATCATCATGCGCTGACCAGTGCTGTGTCTCAGTGGACGGGCAATGGACAGACTGGTTCACTGGAGGAGGCTGTCACTGTGATCATAGCTCAGGGACTGGGGTGAGGAATAGAGTTCGGACGTGCACTGCCCCCGAACCCCGCTGTTTTGGGAGCGAATGTCAGGGAGACTCAATTATAGAGACATCCTGTTCAGACGAGTGTTGCAGAGTTGAGGATGGGGTTTGGGGAGAGTGGGATGAGTGGGGGATTTGTGATTGTCAGTTCAAAAAGGGAACGTACCGGAGGAGGCGGCTCTGCCTTGCGCCGTCTTGTGGCGGCAGTTTGTGCGAGGGAGATGAGGTGGAGACGGCGGAATGTGATGATCAGTGTCAGGAGAACTGTGATGAGTGGAGTACATGCGAGGAACACTGCCTCCTAAACTGTGACAATGTGACACACACTCCCATGTCCATCATTTCGTCTTGCCCTTCCACTGAAATTCTATTCAGGGAGAAATGTCGCCCCAAGTATTACATTGGAATATTTGGTGGTGGTGCCCTGCTCATAGTACTGGCTGTGTTCGTGGTAACTATCATGAGAAGGCGATCAATCAAGCAGCCCCCAGCTGCGCCAGTTCTATTCGACAATCCATCTTATGTTCCTAACTTTGAAGTGGACAATGGGCCACTTGACGAAGTTCCTCGTTGCCCACCCCCTCTACCTAATGCAGAGGGATGCTGTGTTTCAAATGATGATGTTTTCTCAGACGAAATCCATGCCAATCCCTATACTGATCATCTCGCAGTTGAATATGCGACTGTTGGAAGAAATCCTTACACAGAGAATAAATCCCCCAAAAGATCAAAGACATCACATTACTCTGAACTGGATGACAGTAATGAACCAGGTATAACAGAATCAGATTTGGGGTATAATGATAAACCAGGGTATGATAAACCACGGACCTATGATAGAGCAAGTGATAACTATGCAGGATATGTGGGTGCAGAATCAGAACCACAAGATAGTGCATCAAATGATCAGAATATTCATGAATTGGACATCTATGCAGATGCTTTTGTTGATGATCACATTTATTTTGACCCAGAAACTGATGATATTATCTAGATTCATTTCATACTTCATTCAGAAATTTGTTTTACATTATTGCATTGGCATTAGCTATATATACATATCTTCAGTGCTATCTCACAGCATACTGACTGTTTTTAATACATGATAAGGAATGTCATTATTCTACTGATTTTACAAGAAATCGTGTTATTCCTATTTTCATCTGTAAGATATGACTGACCTGGGATGTAACCAATGCATTGCTTATTGTCTTCAAACCTGAGAAGGAGGAATATTAAATTCAAATTGAAGCAACATGGGACAAAGAATTATTTGGCATAGACTCAATATTTCATAAATAATCATTGAACCTGATACCTGAAGTGGGGATTTTAGGAGAGTCCAAATCTGATATGGAATTTGATCTTGACCTTTCACCCTCTGAAGTCGAATTGGTTCTTGACCTTGCAACTTTAGTTGCTGGTCTAAATTTCCCCTTCAATAATGGCATGATGATTCCTATGGAGTGAGTGGTTGATCACCGGATAACAATCTAACATATCATGACATAATAACTAAATGTTAGCTGCTCAGGAGATATAGGAATGAGTCTATCCACAGTAAAACTAAGAAACAGAATATCTAAAAATAAATTGACTCCAAAGATCCATCTTTCACACACCAAACCTGTTCACATTATACAAGTGATTAAATTAACTCAAATGGAGGTACAAGTGATTGAACTGTCCAATATACATTCTTCTGTCCAATATACAATCCCTAGGATAAAAACATATCCCCATGGTCATACCATACAAGAATAGCCCTTACATTCAAGGTATTCTAGCATAATAAATTAGGCCTATATCTCAAATTAGGATTTATTTCATCAAAATAGGACGCAAATTTTGTGGAAATGCGCGGCGCGTCAATTGCAGCATGTCAGAAGAGTTACAAAAATGAAAATAATTTTTGCTAGATTCAGATGATGAACAATATTAAAATCAATAAGGTCATATAAGAATGAAATGACTTAAGTAAAGAAACAATGACATAGCGCGCCGCGCCGCGCACCTGCAACGCACGCATTTTTTTGTGCTAATTTTCATTTGATTTCTGTTCGTGGCTTTTGATAAAGGTGCACGCGAGAAACAGAGCTGTCAGATTTTGTAAAAATTTTTGTCGCTGGCGGAACTTGAACCATGACTATACGGCAAAAAGCCTTATAAAAATAAAATCTGACAACCCATTTGTTGATATGAAGTGTTAAAATTTTCATCAAAATAATTCCATTTATTGAAATATTAAGTTGATCAATACTGATAATCCACTTTTTGAGTTTGATTTTTAGCAATCATACAAGGAATGATCTCATCTTGATCAAATATGACTTGCCAGTCAATTCTATTAACTTTGATTTACGATTTGCTAGTTGATGCATTACATGTTTAATGTGATCTGATGATCATGATTGGTAAAGAATATTTGATTGTCACTGAAATGAAATTTACTGACTCCAGCATGGGAATCAAGTTTAGGTACAGGGCAAGATATATCCTCTAACTGTTGTCTGCAGAGTACTTATTCATGGTACAAATTCTGTTCCTTAGCTATAATGTCTTGATTTACTTATCATCTCATTTTAGTGAACCATGGCCCAAGGTTTGAAGAAAATAGCTAAGTCAAAGTCAACGAAAAAGAAATCCATAAATAAGGTTAAGAAGGGTGGCCGTGTTTTTGCCCCTAAAAAGAATATTAAGCAGAAAGAGCAGGCTGTGAAGAAACAGATTCAGAAAGGTATCAACACAAATATTGAGGAAGCTCTCAACAAGGCCATGGCTAATGACACACATAAATTTGCTCTAGTAAAAAAGGCTTTAGGAACGGAATCAAAGAAAAAACAAGATAAACAGAAGACCTGAAGGAATGTTTATGCTTTGACTTTGGTTTTTATTTATTCAATCCCCTTTTGAAGCAAAATATGGCTAGAGAAATATTATAATAGTCATTTCATTGCTTCAACCATATTCTCACAGTTAATGTCTTAGTGAATTTGACCCTAGTGTTCCAATATTGTGACATTCTGTAACTTATCAAGCTTACACCTGATTAATCTATGTGTGATAAAGTATTCTGGTAAACTTATATCCTCAATTCTATATAACCCAATAATTTCACTCACAAGTATAATGGAATGAGTGACGCTTGATGAGGAAAGGCATGAGAAGTAACAGCAAAGCTTCAGTCAAAAGATATCCCCCTGTTCTTCAAGATGTATACCTGGACAAATTCATATCCCAAATTTTGAAGTCCTGTGACTGGAATGCAGTGGACCCCCAATGTTTATCCATCCTTACAGAACTTGTTATTAATCTCATTGACAACATCTCTAGGAAAGCAACATTATTGACAAACCATGCTGGAAGAACAACCCCAGCTTTTTATGATGTTTTGAGGAGTATATCAGAGTGTGGGATGGATCTGAGTAATATTCAGCTCACAAAAACTCTACCGAAAGTGCCAGCTGTAGCAGTGCAGGCTCCTGAAAAGCCGCCAACTATTGTGAAAATAACAACACCCCTCCCTCAACCGCCATATATCCCAGAACACCTGAACCTTCCCTTCCCACAGCCCCACACATACATCAAAACCCCGACATACAATTTACCAGTGTCATCGTATTCGAGTCTGCGAGAGGCGCGAGCAAGGCAGAGAAATGAAGTGATGAACAGTTTGAGTAAGCAAGTTGTGATGTCAGGAACTTCTATTCAGTTAATACCTGGCAGGGACGATTGTACCTGGGCTAGTCCTGAAGTTGTGGACCCTATAGACTACCTCATCACACATCAAAATGATCTAAAAACCAAGAAGAAAAAGCGGAAAACGGTGTCGAGTAATGTTTACTTGCAGGAACCGACATGCACATGGACTGGCTTGTTCTCATCTTGATGTAGACGCAGACAAGAGGTACATGTTGAATTCGATAGTTGAAATTGATAGTTAAACCCACTGGTGTTGTGAGTACTACAGTTGGTGTGAAAGCATGCCCTCGTGTCAACAGTCGGTTGGCGACAAGAGCGTTGGTATCGAGCATTTGGTGCGACATTCAGTCTTGGTGCCTTGCTTTCATGAGAAGCACATTCATCAGAATACTTTCATCCCAACAAATGGTTTCAAGTTAAGCAAGTGTCTAGATTTTGCAATATGGTGTTCAAGGTATGTATGGTATTTGACCGTATTTCATTTGACATTTACCCTTCCCTGATATCTCAACGTCACATCTTATTTTTTTGTGTCATGACTTAATCTCAATGCATAACGTTTTATTCCGCGTCTCACGTTAATTACATTCTTTAGTCCACCTCCATACTCCGGGTATTTGCTTATTAGGTTTTACACAGAAATCACCTCATCTGAAATTCACGGCGTGTTTCTTGTGGAAATGATTGTTGCCATTGTCACACCCAGATTAGAATTTTGTGGGAACGCGCGAAAACAAAATTGTGATCTCACTTCCATCATTTGCGCGCAATGCGCAATTTGTGATGTAAAAAGTCGTAATTGGATAGACCGGTATTGCAAGTACCGATACAAAAACGTGATTTCTTGCGAAAATATAGGAAGAAGGTTCTAGATCCTGTAACATATTGTTACTCAACCCTAAATCACTTATTTTGTTTACTTTAAGCTATGGCTGAGGATCCACCTCCAGTACTGACAGACAACCCCTATTTTAATGCTATCTGTTTGATCCTGTATGACTACTTCACCTTCTTCAAAACCTCAGTCAACAATGAGTTTAAACAGTATGAGATATGGCAGGTAAATATGTCAAAAACCCTCCCATTGAATGTCATGATTCATACTAACCTATCCCTATGTTAGTTTAGTATTCCATGTCCCTCGACTATTTTCAACCTCATGAACACAATAACCAGGTTATGCTCATTACTGTGGCATTGACGCTGATGTCCGAGGCGATCCTCAACTTCTTGATACAGGATGAACCGATATTGTCCAGGATAAGGAAAGGACTGTTCAGAATGGCAAGAAAAGCTCCTGTGATTGGGGCAATTATCAAGGAGAAGGTTGATAAAACGAAAGCAGATATGGCCAGCGATGGGCCATGGGTCCTACCAGAAGGTTTGCAATTGAGAGGAATGAAAAACGGGATCAAATGGGATGAGCGGAAGCATGCCAATTGTATGAGTTACGCAACCCAGCGTTTTCTGCGGTTCACGTGACACATTCCCAGGACACACATATCAGTCTTGTTTACCAGACACAGGACTGTCAGATACAGAACTGTGGAAACACATTGACAAGAACAACTCCCTCAACGATGTTGCCTGGCAGGAGGGCAGGTGCTCTGGTACTGTGTACTGCGCTCAGGAGGACAAGAATGACCTGCTCGGAGAGGTGGGTTTTAGGTGGAAAAATTGGGTTTTAGTGGAGTTATAGGTGGGTTAATTGGGTTACAGGTGGATTGTAGCTGGATTTTAGGTGAATTGTAGGTGAGTTGTTGGTTATGTGCTAATACATGGCGGATTATATGGGTGATGGGTAGTTAAACTTTGTGATCAGGATAACTATAAACAAAACCATCCTCATTGTGATCAGGATAACTATAAACAAAACCATCCTCCGATCTTAGATCTACAAGAAGTTCTGTTGGACGAATCCACTTCATGTGGATTGTTTCAAAGATGTTAGGAAGATGGAAGCGGAGTGTGTATCGATGATTGGCCGTATGTTCCATCACCCTGGCTCACCCTGTGGGNCCTGCTCGGAGAGGTGGGTTTTAGGTGGAAAAAGTGGGTTGTAGGTGGAAAAAGTGGGTTTTAGGGGGAATAAGTGGGTTTTAGGTGGAATAGGTGGGTTTTAGGTGGAATTAGTGGGTTTTAGTGGAGTTGTAGGTGGGTTAATTGGGTTTCAGGTGGATTGTAGCTGGGTTTTAGGTGAGTTGTAGGTGAGTTGTTGGTTATGTGCTAATACATGGCGGATTATATGGGTGATGGGTTGTTAAACTATGTGATCAGGATAACTATAAACAAAATCATCCTCCGATCTCAGATCTACAAGAAGTTCTGCTGGACGAATCCACTTCACGTGGACTGTTTCAAAGATGTTCGGAAGATGGAAGCGGAGTGTGTATCGATGATTGGCCGTATGTTCCATCACCCTGGCTCACCCTGTGGGAGTGTTACAAGCGGAGGTATTGTCACAGACATTCACTTTCGGATCTTGAAATATTCATATTTCTTGGTGTAGAAACTATTATTGGTGTAGAAACTATTATTTTGCATTTCCCGGGCAGGTACCGAATCCATCTTGATGTCAATGAAATCACATCGCGACTTCGCACGAGAATTCAAGGGCATCGAGAAGCCGAATATTGTGTGTCCCAATACTGCTCATCCAGCATTTGAGAAGGCGGGTGCTTACTTCAAGATACGTGTTATTCATGTCAAGGTAATAGAATATTGCTACTAACGCTTTGATAGCTGAAGTTTTATCACCCTTTATTATGTCGAGTGTTTGACAGACTGAGCGAGTCACCAGTTCTCCAACTTCATCAGGTTTATCTCCTTTCCCCCCTTATCTCCAGGTTGACCCAGTCACGTACACTGTCAACCCACGTGACATTGCAAACGCCATTGACGCAAACACAATCTGTATAGTGGGATCTGTGCCTCAGTATCCCCACGGTATCATAGACGACATAGAAGCACTCAACGAGATTGCCCTCCGGTTAGTAGAGATTATGCGTGAGATGTTATGCGTGAGATGTGACGCGTGAGATGCGACGCGTGAGGTGAATTGTCAATAGCGTCCGATGAACGCGCGCATGGCATGAGATTATAACACAAATCCTCCCACTTTCCTAAGACCTTCTCGGGAAATAAAGAACATCTTCTTCTCTGTCCAGGTACGATGTTGGTTTACACGTGGACGCATGTCTCGGTGGATTCCTCGTTCCGTTCATGGAGGAAGCAGGTTTTCCCCTCCCTCCCTTCGACTTCCGACTACCCGCCGTAACTGCAATATCCGTGGACACACACAAGTATGGGTACACCTACAAGGGATCCTCAGTCGTGGTCTACAGGTGAGTGTGTTGTTACTCTTCCCAGTTCAGAGGAACATCAATCCTCATTCCTGTCTTCATCTTATCCCTGATCCTCTTCATTTAGGACAGAAGAGATGTTTTACCAGCAGATTACCACTGCGACTGATTGGCCGGGTGGCATCTATGCGTCACCGACCGTTGCTGGCAGTAGGCCAGGTGCAAATATTGCCGTTACCTGGGCTGCCATGATGAGCTTCGGAAAAAACGGTAAACCTACTATCCGCGGAAGTTTTTCCTTCGTTTTCACATCATTTTCTGATATCTGATATCCTCAAATTTCAAAGCATTACGTCCCCTGATTCTACTAAAACGTCCCCCGTCACAGGTTATGTTGATGCGACACGTGAAGTGATACGGGGAGCTCGGTACCTCATAGCAGGACTACAGAAGATAGAGGGGGTGGAAGTGATGGGTAACCCTCTGGTGTCATGTGTCGGCTGGACAAGTGACAAGTTCAACATTTACAGCATGTCAAGTGACCTCACCGCTAAGGGATGGAACCTGGCTGTCCTACAGTTTCCAGCAGGTGTGTGAGTGTGTGTGTGTGTATGTCGTGTGTTTGTGTGTATGTGTTTGTATGTGTTTCTGTGTGCATGTATGTCTGTGTTTTTGTTTTAAGATAACTTAAGCTCCGGATTGGACGGTTATTCTGCGTTTTACCACGGTTTTTTCACCGTGTAACTAATGACCGTGCTCACATCAGGTATCCACATTGCACTGACAAGGCGACACATGGCTCCCGGTGTTATTGACAAGTTGCTAGGTGATATTGCGGAAAGTGCTGCCAAGCAACTGCTGCAACCCCAAAGCAAAGCCTCGGGATCGGCTGCCATGTACGGAATGGCTGCTCAAATCCCCGATAGGTTGGCATACGTTGTGTTGTCTTCTTTTTCCACCCTTTCGAGTACTTTATTGGGGGGTGCTACGCAGTCACAATCAGAGGTGCTGACGGAAGTCCATTTCACTCACTGGAGAAAAGTTTGATGTTTTATCTAAGTCACTAAGTTCTGACTATTTCAGGTCGATAGTTGATGACATATCGAANACTGCTGCAACCCCAAAGCAAAGCCTCGGGATCGGCTGCCATGTACGGGATGGCTGCTCAAATCCCCGATAGGTTTGGCATACGTTGTGTTCTCTTCTTTTTCCAACTGTTCGAGTACTTTCAGCTTTTCAGAGGTGCTGACGGTAGTCCATTTCACTCACTGAAGAAAAGTTTGATGTTATATTTAAGTCACTAAGTTTTGACTATTTCAGGTCGATAGTTGATGACATATCGAAGGAGTTTTGGCGGTTGTACTATTCCACCAACCAATCCAACAGTTGACACCACTCTGGTAGCACCCTCAGACTTGAAGGTGTCAATGTGATTGATAGTGAAAATAACTCATAGTCATAGATGACATTGATGCCATAAACTTTAAAAAACTTGAGATAAGTTTACCTTTCATCTCAATCTGTTGTTGTTCAGCGCGGTTACAGTGGCCCTTTCAATGTTTAGTTTTTGGTCGATAATTTCAATAAGAGCTTTGTGACTTGTTGATCGTTTGCACTTGAACTTTTGAAATCTTAACTATCAGACTTTTTGTAATATTTAAATCAGCTTGAATTGAATAGTTAAGTAGCTGCAGTGTTACTGTTATCTATGTATATTGTGTGTTTTGCTCCAGGACGGTTAGTTCAGAGTTCTAATTCTATTTTAAAATTTATCGTATGATAATCTCCGAGTCTTTTTGGTTCACACTTCACACTAACTGTGCCTTATCTTTAGAGTTTTGTATACTGCGCCGCGCGCTCACTTCTACGAAACATGTATGTTCGCGCGCGCGGCGCGTTACCGCAATATTGCAAGCATTTCTACACCGAGTAATTGATTGCGCGCATTGTGGAATTCACTAATGACTGAGATGTTTCAGCTTTTTTGTGAAAGCACGCCCCGTTGAGCTATCATTTTCTGCAATGATGGCCTTGAAAGCTTTCCATCATGCAGCTTTAAGTTTGAATACCTCAAGTTTCTACTTCGATGAGATGGAAATTTATTTGAACATTGAGGGAAGTTAAAGAACTGAAACACTTTGATCACAATCAAATCTTTGAAAATCATTCACAGTTAAGTTTACATCCTCTTACAGGTTTCACTTGAATTTGCAATTCGAGAAGACCCTGCAGTTTCTTGAAGAAGAAAAGACCAATAGTTACAGTAAAGGTATATCCGTTACGGTTAAGTTAAACTCTAGTTACTGCATTCATTTTAAGGAGCAGACTCTTTGAAACACTGAAAATAATGCAGGAGCCTGCTTTATGATAGAGATCAAACACTGGAACTGACACTAATTGACACATAAACTGACACCACTGTTCAGAATATGTTGCAACATGTGTTGCATACATTATTTTCTTGACGGGTCTAGCTCATAAGAGATTTGTTTCATACTTTTAGGGTTATTTTTTTATCAAATGCATTTCAATACAAGTAGGAATCCTTTGTAGGGATCCTTTGTTGTACAACAAAAGTTTTCGACGGTAAAACTGGGGCGTAACATAATGAAATTTCAGTCACATTATACATTGGGGTTTAAATCCATTCATGAATAAAGTTAAACAGGAAACCATAACCTTGTTAACGTTAAACCACGTGTCTGAGTATTTGAAACCGCTGTCAAAACAGGTTCTTTTGCCCTTGATAACCTGTCAATAACCTGTCAGTGACAGCCGACAGGTCCAGCTATCAACATTTTAGAACCTTTTCATTGTTAATAGATGTTTCAATTCGCACCGCGGCCACACTTGCAGTTACAGTTTAACCCATTCACGGAGAGAGATAAATCTATTGTTGAAGTCGTTAACTGTCACTTAAATCAATATTCTAAAAATAATTTACACGATTAGGTTCACTTAATCTCTTAAAAACTTAAATTACAACGTGACAAAATGATTACAATCTTGACGTTGGTGTCCCTTGCGTTAAAAACAATTATAAATTTTAAGTCCAACTAAACGACGATTATGTCACAAAAGAGTTCACAAGGATAAAAGTTAATTAGGGCCAATTATAGACCCACACTTTCGATCAAGGGCTGTATATAACTATAAATGCAGTTAGTTATTATAGGTGTTTTAAATTTGACGGGCACAACAGATCCAACCCCCGCTGAACTGATTAGGACACCTAATCTCATCTCATAACCTAATCAACGTTACACTTACATCAGGATATCAGCATCCCACGGACCAGTAATAATTCACTTTGTTTTCTTATTACACCGATATTATAGCTCCTCTTTGCCTGGTACTAAAGTAGAATAATCCCCATCCTATCTCCCCCTCAGTGAGGCGCATGAATCTCATGAAGTCCCTCACACCACCCGACCTACTCCTCCTGTCCTTCCTCCTCCTTATCCATGCTTTTCACTGCCTGAACGACGTGGATTGGAGAGATGCCAACATGTCGCCCGTTGGTGACCAGGGCAGCTGTGGTAGCTGTGTGGGATTCGCTGTGGCCGGGGCACTAGATTGGCAACTTGCCACGGTCACAGGAGTCCAGACCCCCGTATCCACTCAATTCATGGTGGACTGTGGGGTGGACCCAGACAGTCAGGAGCCGGTGGATGGGTGTAATGGGGGAGTACTAAACAGTCAAATACAGCGCTTGATGAGCGAGCAATACCTGCCGTACAGCGAGGATTACCCATTCCAGGGTAACTACGACAAGGACAGATGTGTGGAAATGGGGGCAGGGGCCGACGGGTCCCTGAGGAACGCCCTGGCGGATGTGTGGGTGTACGACTACACACGGATAAGCATGACACCAGAGGCGGTTAGGGAAGCACTCCAGATCGGTCCGACTATCCATGGGATGTATGTTGGAGACAAGATGACAACTTGGGACAGTTCTCTGCTCCTGACAGACGATGGCAGGACGGGGTGTGTTCAGAACCCCAGCCCTCACGCGGTGACGTTTGTCGGGTGGCAGTCTAATGGCGGAAACCCGTACTACATCGTGAGGAACAGTTACGGAATTCACTACGGAGATGGCGGCTATGTGAATTACGCGGACAACACTCTGAATGAGTGGTGCAGGTACACACAACAAGCGTACCAGCTGGTTCTGGGACAGAGGAGGGAGATAGAGTACCAGCTTGGAGTGGGGCGGAAAACGTACAGAGCGGCACGAGGGTGGTGTCAAGACTTGGGTGACGGCTGGGACTTGGCACATGTGCCTACCCGCATGCATAACTACCAGGTCTATGATATGTTCACGGCCAAGTTTGGCAGTGATAAAAAGGAGGATAAAAACTTCAACTACTACTGGATAGGACTGTTTGACAACAGGGACGGTGGGGAGAATTGGGTGTGGGTGAACGGGGATTGGAATGTTGCCAGCAAAGCTATCACTGGCGAGAAGGCTCAGTTCCTGAACTTCAAATCCAACAAGTCGAAGGACAAGAGATTTGCCGCGGTTAACAAAGTTCACCCTGGCAAAGATAGTATCCGTGGGAGATGGACCGACAAACCGAGCTCTAACGAGTACAGGTTTGTGTGCAGCAGGTATAGGAAGGAAGTGTGTCCGCGGATCTCACAGAGAGCTGTACAGAACGCACATCACGTGACCTTCACGAGTCCTGGGGACGGGAGCGAGACGTTGGAGATAGTGGACGGAACCTTGGCAAATTTCCAGTGTATGGATGCACACGTGTTGTCAGGACAGGCAGCAGAGTGTGTAAACGGACAGTGGACACAACTTCCCTCATGTGACTGATTCATTGCTTTGATTTTTCGGGAAAAGAGGGCAAATTTTTTGTTGACCAGTTTTATCTTTATTCCTTGCAATTCTTGTAAATATCATTTAATACCATCGCAACGATTTATCTATCTGAATTTGTTAAAATGTTCTGAGACATTCTCAACAATTGGACGAAAGATCCGCTCCGTCAAAACTAACCGACTATGAATCGGACCCTACAAATGTTTTAAAATTAAAGTTTTAAATTAAAATCACTTTCCAAAAATTAAAATCACTTTCCAAAAACTATCTGAACTCACATCTATATTCGCTAAAATAAGAATTTTAACAAGAGTACCTATGAAATGTCATCTAAAATCCAATTCAATATTGATCCTAGAATAAATTAGACGCTGCATCCATAAGATTATAGTAATAGAGCATAGCTCTGTCGGATAATTTTCCCTAAATCACAGATCTGCATCCAAATTGTTCACTATAGATACACCACGGATACACTGTCAATTTTATCCTATAAATCCCACATCAATATCCTATTCCTAGATTAATTACAAATCTATCAAAATACTCTTTTCCAATCAGTACTGACTGTCAAACTCATGCAACTATAACCACTTGATATCCATTTCATTGCAGTTCATGGTTCAGTAGCCGATCCATTGCTCGATCCATTGACCATACCCTTACACTCACCATTGCCTGAAGTTCCGTTAGAGTGCGACGATCCATTGGCAGTTTTACCATCTGTACTCTCTGTGGATCCATTTGACACCGTATTGACACCTCCCCCATTGACAGCAGTGCAGGTGTCATTGACACCACATGGATGTGACAGCTTTGCCTCCAGGAGACGTTGTTCAATTGTCTCGGGTGACTGTTTGTCGCGGTGTGTCATGGAGCTAGCCACACCGAATACGATATCCTCCTTTTCACAACCGTACCTGAGACAAAGAGTCACGTGATCTATCTCGAATATCGATTATCTCAGATTCCCAAATATAAAACGATTCCCAAGTCCCAAATACAAATATGTGAATCGGATGTTCACTCCTTCTCTCGAAAAAAACAAGTATTTTAGGCATAAGTCATGTTAGTATGACCAATAAATCTCAATTTTCAAAAATTTCTGGAATTTTGCCAGCAGAAACTCACGCTGTTGGCGTGACTTTCAGTATGGTATGTAGAGGTATCTTGATGTACGGTATCTCATCCGAGGGAATGTTCATGTAATACCCGATTATACATCGCAACACCGCCTGATGACAGATAACCAATACCTGGGGAACACGGGTAGGCGTTTTGAGGGATCATCTTCCAAAATGTGTGTGAGGTCAATTGTCAAACTTGAATATAGGTATAAAATTTGCGCCAAATCCCTTTTTACCTCAAAACTGTGTCATTGGTCAACATATGAAACATATTGACTAGAATACAAGTTAAACCAGCAATGCTGGCTGTCCTCGCAAAGAGTCACACATAGGTGAGGTGATTACACGCTTATGGTTGAAATCAGTGACAGAACTTCCCATACCTGGTCCTGTTTGTCTAGCTCCATGATGATGGGCTCGAGACGGCAGCAGAGATCATGATACGACTCTCCACGGGGATACCTGACATATAGGAAAGTTAATATGGCTAAAATCATTCAGTCCGGTACATAGATGTTGTTGTTTATAACACATCGTGCATTGGCCCTGTTCGAATCCAGATTTTTAGGGCAAAGTGTCCAACTCCATGTCCTATAAACACAAACCCACCACGCCCACCCCTCTCCCTGTGCCCAACCTGTAGTTGTACTTGTCCAGATCACGGAGGGCAAACTCTTCAGGGTATGTTTCCGCTATCTCCTCATATGTCAGCCCGTCACACCGCCCTGCATCCAGCTCATTCAGACACTTGTACCTGCCGTGGATATGGTAAAATGAAATGCGTAAAATTCGCTAAGGGATTTGTAGGATTGCTCCCTACTTACTGGCAGATTGCCAATCGAGTGGCAATATGTAGTCCTTACCTGCGGATATTTTGATTCGGAAGGTAGGAGCAAGTCTGAATAGTCCGTTTCATGAGACTGGTCCACACAGGTATGTCAGATAGTCCACAGTTGTCCAGATACTGTGACATCTTTTTCCCATACTCAACCCCGTTGTCTGACAACTCTGTATCACCTATAGACATGATTCTTTGATCACGACGACTGAGATCTTTTTCGAACAAAAACTTTGTCAGGAAGGTATAGCGAGCAGAAATGAGCAAAAATGGGAATAATCGGATTATAATCTGGCACATAAAAATGAACCAAATCACACTGTATTCATCATGCAAACTCTATGATAGTGAAGTCCTCACCTCCTATCCTGCCACACTCGTTGTACACACTTTCTCCGTGACGAGTAAAGTAGAGAGTTGTCTTGGTGTGCGGTCGTGTGTTCATGATGAAATACGCTGATTTCGACTGTACGTTACCTAGCAACAGAAACATGGTGTCAAGATAAGAAAAACTGGTGTCAAGGAGACGATGGAGGGGTCACTTAACTAGAGGAAAAGACCGAGAATAACTTACTTGTCAAGTTGTTGACATGAAATTGTGTCACATTTGACACCCTGATGAACGATAGCTCTCTATCCAAGTCCAGACATAGTGTCTGGTACGCTTTCTTGTAGTTCCGTATTCGCTCGGAGAAATCTTGGAACGCAGTTTCAGGGTCGCAATCCTGGTAGTCAGGGCAACGGATTTTCTTCTCCTAGGGCAGGATGAATATTGGATACACGAGGAACTTGATGTAAGATCAATGACATAGGAAGGAGGTCTAGGGAAGGTGGATGACAAAATTGACATTTGTTGAGCGGGTGTAAATCTAACCGTGACATCGGTAATAGATCTCAACTCTTCGGAAGTTGTATTTTCTGTGATAACAGGCTTACCCGGATATTCTTTTCTTCGATATCATCGTCATTCAGAACACTCTCTATGAACAACACCTCGATACCCTCAGGGGCAAAGGTGTCAAGAACCAACTGTCTCCTTTCTCGGGTGGTGTTGGTAGCGTCGAGAATCTGCAAGTGGTTTCAAGCATTAGAAAGGAGTGTCAATTTAAGTTTATAGTGGTGTCAATAATGTGGCCATACTTTCGACAGCTGATGAATGGTGTCAATAGTCTGTCATTCTTGTTGAGACCTATAACAATAAGTCAATTACGCATGCAAATCAACTCAAGGCACTATTTCAATTTAGCTATAAATAAACCAGAGAACAGTGTAGATTGTACACTGTGAAGCGCTGTATATCTATTGTAGTATCTATTATTCAGTATGAATTGGATTCAAAGTCGCCGAATCTTCATTCTTCATCACTTAATAGCTCATCACGTCAGTTTTCGCCAACCAAACCCAAGATGAGGTGACGAAATAGACATCCATCAAATCGAAATGTAACTTTCGAGTAGCCAATGATATGTGCTGTTGATTACTCGATTTAACGGATACACACATGGAATAATCATCACGTGACCTACTCAGTCCATAATTTGGACTATTCCGCTTAGTAATTGTCATGGTGACACGTGACTTGGTCAAACGTCACGTGATTTTGTGGCACGTGCTCTGCCGGAGACATGTTGTTGAGTTTGATAACAGTTGGTCGTGTACTATTCTCTGGATGTATACTCGCCCAGAAATGCCAAACTTATCTTGTTTGTATGAGCGATTTGTGTCTCTTTTGAACCGTCGTTCCACGAAAAGAAGCAAAAACTCGATAAGTAAGGACTCTTTTTATGACTTGGAAGTTCATCCCAGCATATGTTATGGTTTTCGTAAATTTTACACATTTCTCACAGGCGTTACACCCAACATACAAGTGGTCGAAAGAGACGAACATCTCGCAGGAGCAGTGGTTAACGAAGGAGCAGTGGTTAACGAAGGAGCAGTATTTGATGAAGGAGCACAGGGGGTGGATGAAGGAGAGGGTGTAATGATCTTCAGAAATCCCGTCTTCGAACCCATAGCTGGGGCAGAGACTCAATTCCTGATGAGTATACAAGGAAGCTAGAACCAACGAGACGAGATTCCTTATAGGTCTCTTGTTATCTAAGAGAAGAAATGACTTAAGATGAATATCTAAGATGACCACGGAGGATAATGAGGAGTTAGGACGCAGGAAAATGATGAAAGACTGACGAGTGATGATTTTTGATTGCATATGAGATTGGACCTCTGTGAGAGAGAAAGATGCGAATGAGAAAAGGCGATTGTGTGTGTGTGTTTGTGTGTATGTGTATGTGTATGTGTGTGTTAGGAAGAGTAAAATGAATAATTACTGTTCTTGTTTGGATGATTTCACTTTTTTAGGAATATTCGTGACTTTTTAAAACAACAATACAGTATGAAAGACTGCATTGTGATTACTGACTATGATATCAACGTCTGTACTGTCTAATGTTTGCAATAACGTAGTCGAGATAGTGCTACCCACAACACTTGTCATACTATAACTCGGTGCGCGTCTCTCTGTGAAGTTGAACTGAAATTTCGCAGCGCACGCAAGTATTTGGATCGGTATACGTAATTTACAGCTGCCGGAATATATTGCTAAAACCAATATTGGGAACCATTAAAGAGACTAAATAATTTCGGCTCAGCCACATGGTCTGCAGTCTCTTTAATTGAAGTAATGGTAAGTTCATATCTAGCTAGAGAACAATAAGGCTGTCACCAAGTATGTGTAACTGGCAAGGGCGATTGAAAATCGAACTGTAATAATCGATTATAATCGATAAAATGTCGACAAAAAATCGATTTTTTCAAAAAAATCGATTCCGAAGCGCCTAGGCGACGATTATTATTGGGGGCATCGAGAACCGCTAAAAAATCGATTATTGNTAATAAGGTGTGAATAATAAGGCCTTCTATTGTTCGTGAGGGAGGAAGTGTCACTTTTCAATACCCACACTAACACCGCAAGGTGTCAAAGTGACACCTGCTGCTGGCCCCTCGCACACATGTTAGAGCACCGCCCACCATTTATATATACTGCGCAGAACTCCGCAGCCCCACTGTAGACAATATCATCGGTTAGAAAAAGAAGATGTTGCTGTTGCTACTACTGATTGTTGCTCTTGCTCATGTGAGGGGTGAAGACCCTCTCAGAGCTGTACTGCGCTCCCCAAGAGCATCTCTCAACCTCTACTCCTCCTTCAAGGAGGAAAATCACCTGCTCTACACCGGTGCGGAGAACAGTCAGAGATACCGACTGTTTCTGTCCGCGGCTCGTCATGTGGCGGACTATAACGAGGACAAGGCCGATACCGGACACTATGCTCTCAACAAGTTCTCAGTGATGAGTGACGCGGAGAAGAGAGCGTACAGCGGGCTGAACATAACTCAGAGTGAGGAAGAGGAGGAGGGGGAGATGGGGAAAAGAGAATCATACCCTGAGCAGAAACTGTGGACAAGCAGCAATTCCGTGTCGGTAGTTCGGGACCAGGGCGGTTGTGGCTCGTGTTGGACGTTTGCTGCTGTGGGGGCCATAGAAACGAGATACAAGATACTGTCGGGAGTGCTGAGACGGTTCTCAGAACAGGAGTTTCTGGATTGTGCGTATGAGCACGATGAGGACTATGACGGGTGTGATGGTGGAACGATAGTTCAACCCTTTAAATGGTCGAGCGAAAATGGCGGACGACTAGCGGCTGAAAAGGACAGACCGTATGAGAAAAAGGACAAGAAATGTCGAGCTAACTCGACACCAGATGCCATGGTGTCCTTCAAAATACGTGGCTACAAGTTTGTTGGTTATGGAGAGGATAAGCACATCAGAGCTTTGCAGGACGGTGCTGTAGCCTCGGCACTGAGAGTTACGGACAAGTTCTACTCCTACGATGGGGATATCATGAGGGATACCAGCTGTAAGTCTGATGAACGTGTCAATCATGGTGTCACGATGGTCGGATATGCTGCCGATTATTTCCTCATTAAGAACTCGTGGGGACGCGACTGGGGGATAAGTGGGTTTGTTAAACTAGCCCGTAACCATGACAACTGCAAGCTATTCACCCAGTCGTTCTATCCCACTTTCACTAGTTATACAGGAGAGAGGGATTCGGGATCTGACCCTGCTGCGAGTTACTTCATCGCGTGTAAAGACAACGGAGATGCGGAGTTTTGTGCCAAATTCGAAGGACAGGGCTGCTGTAGGACAGAGTGCGAGATGTTTCCCACTCACTTGCAGACGGCAGTGAGAGTTTTGGTTGCAGGCTTGAAGTGCGTGAAGTCGTGCACTAAGTGTGACGATGGCAGCACTGGTGACTGCCCCGGGGGTACAACTCGTTGTGACGATGGAGTTTGCAGGCACGAGCACATGTGCCACTAGATGTGCCACTACAGATGTGCCACTACAGATGTGCCACGTAATGCCATCAACACAGGATGAGCCAATGGATGCCACTTAATTAGTTGGTTGATGAGTTGGTAGGTCCCCTCACTATAGTTACCACTCCTTGACGTCAAGTTTGTAAACTCACAGATTTTGATTTACATTTGAATGCCTTTTCAAGGAAACTGTTGAATCATTGTCTCAAACACGTAGAGTATGTATCGGATATCTGTCTGTTTGTTGGTGGGCAGTCTATACAGCTAAAGAGTGTCATTTCCAATAATTGCTATGGGTGCTATACTTACAGCGACAGCAGCGTCAGGATCAGTATTGAACCAGTCCACTATGTTCGATAGCACGTGGCAAGCTACCATCCTGGGATAAAGCAGTCACGTGTTTAGATATCAATTTGGGGAAAAAAGAGGCTCGAGATAAAACGTAAATTCCTCTAAATCCCGGCCCATTTCAATAGTTTCAGCACATCTGCAGGACAGCGCACCTCCTTGACTGAGATCCGGCAGGGTTACACGGGTCGTACCACTCTGCAGTCATGTGGACACCCACCAGTTCCCTTCGGTAGTGTCCTACGTTGAACACTGAGAATAGGGGTTTGGAGTATGGAGTGGTGGAGGATAGAGGGAGTGGGGTGAGGGAGTGGGGTAAGGGTAACGGAGGTCGGGGCAGGGAGACGGGTGAGGTGTGGGTTTATTTAGGGTAAGAATCTGCGAGAACAACAAAAATGAACTAAATTCCGGTAAATTCTCCCTCATTATTGAAAAACCGTTGATAAAATGAGTACCCATAAAAATCATAAATCACCTTTGCTCTTGACCCCGATCCAGTTGTGATATCGAGCAAGTCTGTGGGCAATATACGATTTTCCCCGAGCTGGCAGTCCCACCATCACATAGCACTGTTTCGGACAAGTCATGGGGAGTGAGCGAGTGTATCTCTCCCGACCTGGGGAATTATTCCTTATATGGTATGATTGAGATGGAGTGTCGGAGTATTTCGTAGGTATGGTTGGTTATCGGGAGCAATCGTGAAAATAACGTTCAGGGGGAAATCAGGCACGTTGAAGCAAAACTGACGGGTTGGAAATCCCGTGTTTGTAATTCTGTTATCCTATCACCACAAATATCATCACATAGACCGAGTAAGGAATATCGTTCTGAATTTGATTATTACGTAGAAAGACGACATTCTTGGAATGAAATCAAAAATATTCTGACAGAAGATGATTGACGAAAACAATGCGTCACACACAAACATGAACACATTAAATACGAAGGTAAAAAGGAGGGCTCACAGAACACAAAAATACAAACCTTGCACCAAATTACTTGGCCTCATGCCACAAATGTGCATGGGCTCAGGACTTGAACTTATCGACATTTTAGATCAGTTTTTAGCAACTGAAATTTTGTTTTTCTGAATATCTTGAACGAACGATGAACATGTTTTTCATCAAAACGTATCAGGAAGCAATACGAGGCCAAGAACATAGCGTAGAATTTCTCTTGTAAAAAGTGCTGGCAAAACTTCAAGAAACAAAAAAACAGCGCCGAGGCTTGGCATTGTTGACAAGTATAACAAAGACTGTGGTGAGACTAGTATCCAGAATATATGTGCGCTATATGATAAACTGACATTATTCTTTGAATCATAAATAAGACTGGAAGTGCACACACACACACGTGTGAGTACAAATGAAACGTATACAAATCATCACAGCAACAATCTAAGTTATCACTGTTAATTGCAATACAACATTACACCGTGTATATACAGTATTATACACCGCAATAATAAAGAGAAGTTTGATGTATGTTGCTGTATTTAAAATGCTTTCTCTGTCTCATTTCCACAAAATTATAGAGTTGTTTCTCACTCGAATGCAGCATTATAACAACTTTTTATAATGCTGCATTCGAGTGAGAAACAGAGTTATCGTCGTCAGCTTGTTAATGATGTAACTCAATGACGGAAATAGTAAAAGAAAGTTAAGATTGCGAAATGAGTTGACTGTTGAGAGTAATTGCTAAGACAAATCACAAATAGTGTTGATAAAGTTGCTGCTGATCAATACAACTGTGGCTTATCACAGTGATCACAGTGAGGCAGCACTGTGGCAGCAGCTGTAGATGCAAATTAAGCAACTTCACCACTGACTATCACAAAGCAAGTGATCATAATGTTTCACGAGTGCAGTAAACGTATAAACAATGTTGATCAGAAACAATCTTGCTAGTTGCAGCAAAGCCTGCCACGAATAATACCCTGATTACAGCCGACCAATCACAGTATTGGATGTAACTAATTAGTCAAACTGAGAAGAAGCCATTATCACAATTTCCATTATCCATATTACACACGAGGGATTCGAACTTCGTGTTATTTCAGATGTCAAGGTCCATCAACGTACACGAACACAATACATACTGTATTTGAGAAAAACCGGTTTTGACTCGAAAAGGGGCTGTCATTATGAAATGTGAGACGTCTCTTCAAATTGAATTACAGCCCTTTTCCCATTCCCCTGCTTCTCTCAATGACACGGGATTCAACGAGTTATGGGGAAGATGCGAAACCATATGTCTGATCTCAGAATGAGTGCAGGAAGGGAGAGTGACACTTTTGATGTGGAAACAACTAAAAGGTTCTTGAAGCCGACAAAACGTGTGAAAATAGAGTCACAACTCCTTAAATCACACACAATCGCATGACGTTAAGACGGTTCTTTGAACAACATGAGGGGAATAAGATCGTGGTAAATAATCGAGGAATTAAATAACACAGCTGTTAAAAATTGAGTGTTGCCAGTGTAAATAACTTTCTCGGTGATGGAAATCAAAAAAGATTGAATTCTCACGCCGCGCACAACTCACTAATTTCTACAAATGCGCGTTACAACAACGCGTGAAGGGTATCAAATACGTTCCGCGCGTTACAACTATCATAACACTTTGATCGTGCGATTTTGGACGAATTAAATTTAATGGCCCACAATTAATTACGTTGTATTGAACACGAGATCAAGAATTTAACTTCAAACCAGCAAACTATTTTGAGATTGAACAACACTAACCTAAGTCAGTATCCATGAGGGATCCAGAGGCTGGGTTCCTCTTTTTAGGATATTCTTTACGGTGCTTCCGTTGGGTCTCAAATGAGACTGGTGCAGCCATACTATCGTATGCGATTCTGGGGATAGGACAATCAATCATCAATCAATCAATCTGAATTTATCGATCAATTAACCACTCAACTGCACCTACATACATAAATTAAACTTTGGCTTACGAAATTCAGTTCTCGGAATCAGAGATCAAAATCCTTCAAACAAAATGAAACTGTTACACCCAAAGTAATGAAAACCAACTCAGTCCTCAGTCATGACCCACCATTTAACAACTCAAACACAAGCTAATTGTTTAACACTACCGAATATTTGATCACATGCAGCATTCTTCAGTAACGAAAGTTCGAGAATGAGACATTATGAAAAAGGATCTGGTTCTTATCAGATAGAAAAAATCGAACTCCTACTTACACGGTTGTATCTGAGGTGACTGCCGATAGTATGCTTTCTTTCCGTTTCTGTACCATGGCTAGGATTGATGGAGTTTACAAGTTGGAGATGACACAAATTGCTCGTAAAATAAGAACGGATATATTGTGTAATGAATATGAGGAGCAAATTGAGAAACAGAATTGAGACAGAGAGACTATAAATAGATTCATAGTTTGTATCAGATTAATACGGACAAAGCTTCATGCTGGACAATGACAATAGGTAAGACGAGAGTAGGAAACCTGCTTACAAAAACAGTATTTCTTTAGACGAAGCTTATATGTATATTTCCGTCTATTTATAACATCCGGGCTATTAATAAACATCCGGGCTATTAATAAACATCTATTGTTTCAAAACAATATAATAAATAAAGAATTCCCTTTACATATACAACGCAGAAAAAAACATATCGATATAAATTCAAATTTAAACGCATGGTTATTGGTTATACCGTATACTACAACGTTAAATTTATAAAAAAGAAAAGTTTAATACCCCAATAGCAGTGCGTTATAGCAGTCCAAATTCAATTCGTATAGAGTTTTTAAACGTTCTAGATAGGAATGAGAAAATTAGGTACCAAATAGATAAAGTTGGGCACCAAAATTAATAGATCAATCTAATTCCCCACTAAATTGTACAATTTAAGCGAATTTCTCACACCCTCTGAGTCAGTAAATCACCTGCTCACTCACCCACTCTCTCACTTAACCCTTCACTAACACACTCGACACTCACTCACACACTCATTGACTATTGGTCCATCCATACTCTCTCACTCGCTTACTTACAATCCTTAACTCATGACCGTTAGCCACTCATTACTATTCTAACACCTCACCATACCACGTACCCTAAACCTGAGCCATGTATAGCCTCAGTTTAATAGACTTCTCAGCTAGAAGGTTATTCAGATCAAGTGGCTGGAAGAATTTGATTTCCTCGTACTCTGATTCCATTTCTTCCGGCGTGAACGAATGCCGGTGAACCTGAATGAAAGAGATCGTGGGGAGGAAAGAATGTGCGATACTCGCGCACGTTTTGGATAGAAGTTCTACATCACCAAACAGCGAAATCTCAGATAAATTGAAAGCGAAAAAGGTATTATGAGCATAAAATTCATATTTCTTTCTCTACTCGTAGAGATAAAAGTTAGTATTTGCTATAATGAGTGACGAAGATTTATATTGCTGTAAATATCACATAAATACAAAGAATCGATATACTCGAGTTTCTCGGGTTAAGAATCTTTCTTACCTCAGGCTGAACCTCTACACGACAGTACGGGTCCCTAACAAAGCAGAACTCAATGTCCATGTTGGATTTACTCTTTAGAACCAGCTTTAAACTCAGAGTACGCTCGTATTTGTGTTCATCACCCGTCACCTTGCCTCGTCCCTGGTAACGCGTGATAATTCGTACAACGCGTGATAGGTAACGCGTGAACTCGTGACAAGACATCGTATGATCATTACAACACGTCAAAATCAGGAGATGTCTTATCAAATCATACTTGCTTCAAAGAACAACAAACAGAATTAAGTATAGCGTAATTCTGCACCAAAATAAACTTTTGGACAGAGAAAATAGTTGCCCGGCAGAAGTGTCGACAGGGCGTATGCCAAAATTAGAAAATTCCAATAATTCCTGCGTGCAATTATCATAATAAATCCGGACAACGCAGGATAATTAGTTAATTATACAATTTCTGCAAGGATTACAGTTCATACTATACAATGGAATACTCCCCTAAATTGTCAAATGTCTATCTACATTTAAACAGTCAAGGATGATGTTATGTTCCTAAAATAGAACTCTGCACGGTTGAGTGTATACTGTATAACACAATGTATTCGATATCAGATATCAAACTCATTCTCTCACAGTTGTCAACTACTCACCACCCAGTAGTGACCAAACAGGTTGAATTTTGAACTCTCGTAGTAGAGTTGCGGGATATAATCCCCTGTCCGGTGCGGGTTGAGAACAATGTCTGCGGGGGGAGAAGTGGGGGAGAGAAAATCACACTGGGAATACTGCACCGGCGGGGAATTGAGACCCCAAATAGTTGTGACGTCACGCGTGAGAGAAGCGTGAGAACAGCGTGATTGCGGGCATACAATGAATTGAGATCAATTCTGAGTGGTGGTAGCGGAGTGATATATACGTGATGTGATGCTAGTGCTGTGATACTTTGATGCTAACGCGATTATGTCGTGAGCCCACGTCTCATACCTAAATACGTATGAACATAGTACGGATACATTTTACGACTGATCACTGATAGCGATACAAACCAAACTATTCTAAGTAGAAACACAGAGGTTTCATAAGAAAATTGACCACATCATCACGGCACACCCACGCGTTATCTCACAGAGCATATCAGTAACATGACCGTGACGCGTGTGGATATATGTTGAATATCACTGACGCAAGGAGTTACACCCTCCCCAGTATTGGGTATTTTCCAACGGTTAATTACATATTCCAAATATCTACATGCATCACGGGATGGGGGCATGGTTGATTGAACATATGTGACAACATCATGTGGTGATACGTATACCCCGTGTTTAGTAATTTGAATCCAGATTCATACCTGTGAAGAAGAGTTTAGCACTACTCATGAAAGTGGTAACGCTCCGAACTTTCTCAGCCTGAATGAATAACGTGTTTACAACTGTGTTTACAACGTGTTTACAACTGTGTTGAGACTCTAATTAGTGGCAGTCAAACTGGTAATTGTTTATTTCATCGAAAATCACCTGGAGCATCAACTTTTGTAGCAGATAATGGTATGCAAGAGATAAAAGCAACAATGTAAGGGAGAGCTCAGAATATGTTATGAGATTGCAAAATTAAAAAAACTAACCTGTACTTCTTGATCCTTGTCAGCCTTCTTGATATGAGCAATGATATCCTTGGCAGTCTTGTGTTGGAAATCACACTCCTCGCCATGCTGATGTGAGGCGTGGGCAGGTCCTGACCAGCTACACCCCACCATTGCGTACTCACAGCTCATTGGTCTAGGGGGGGGAAGGGGGATAAGTATACTCCACTCAGAGAAGAGGGGTTAGGTATTTCGTGTTGTGGTTAGAAAATATTGGGAAAAGATTGACTGAGCATGTAGTTGAGACCTCACCTTCCCTTACAGTCCTTGTTGTGTGAATCTAACTGGTTGCGCGGCATGGTGCTCTTGCAGTAGATGCAGTCTGTGAGTAACTCTGATAGCAGTAATTCTACTACCAGGTTTCGGACACACGAGTTACGGGACATGTCCACTCGACACTTTGGACAACGAGCTTGCTCGTCCTGTAGGGACAAGTTCCCATGACAAATAATTGGAAAGAATTGATAAGAGAAAAGTTGACAAAGTGTTGTGTTGGTGTGGCGTGTCTTCAAATGAAAGAGAAATATTTAAATTCATTTATGTTTCATTTGATTGCATACACCATATAGAGTGTCAAGTGTCGGCATGGATAATAAGATTAAACAAATCATTCCGATAACAAGTCATGAATGTAGCATAATATGAAAATATGGTCTTATCATGATGTTTGGTCGAGACAAATATTGGAACCTGTCTTGGCAAAGTTTCGGCTTTAAATAGAATTTAAGTTTCATTCAAAATTCATGCTGCAGATTTCAAATAACCTTGATCCTAGCATCAGCAAGAAGTCTGTGAAAGCATCCTGTGCACATGAGATGACCATAATGGCATTGGTATATCTCAGTGTTAGGGTTTGCTGAAAATGACCACAGTTTAAATTATATTCAAGAAGTAGTGGCTAAAGATTTGGTATTTAAGATTAATAACAATATAAATCAAATCATTTCATGATAAGCTACATATAATCAGCATTCTACAATACTAAACCAAGGCAAACAGTGCAGATTAGCAAATCAGATACTTTATCATGGAACTGCAGTATTTGTGTTTCTCGGTCATTCCCAACTTTCACCTGTTGAACAATCAATAACTAGACAGTTACTATAAAATGCAGATGCCAGTGGGGCAAATATAACCGATTTTGATGTCAGTTTATACAGAGGTGACTGAACAAAATTGAGAGAGTGGACTACTACATACTCTTTTGGTTTTATTTCTAGAGGTTTCCCTAGTTTCTGGAGATGAATCACGAGAGTGTCTCAAACTTTCCTCCAATTCTCTGGAAAATTGTCTGAAAAACATGAATGTTAGTGCAGCATGATCAATCATGATGCAGATTTAAATCTCTAGAGAGTTAGAGACTGTCACAGGAGATATTTATGAAATGTAAAAGAATCATGCCAAATCAAACCTTTCTCTACTCCATCTGTCACGTTCTCCACTTCCAGACATGGTATTTAGAAACTACAAGATTACTTATAGCTCCATTGAATTGTTTTATCAACAGTATATTTAATTTCAAAACACTACTTATAACATTCAAATTCGAAATGTAACCCCCTGCAAAGTGAGGGGGTGGGTTTAAACTGATAACAAGATTCCAGCCCATGGTTAACTAACATTAAATTTGATTTGAATATCAACAGAGGATAAAGATCTTCATTGTCAAAGAATTGTGGGATTATTCGCTAGTTCCACTTCATAAATATTAAGGCAGTTTGACAGATTCAATGTATTAACACCAATCCTCCGGCGATTGTCTTGCTCTTTGTAATCAAAGGCATCTCATATTTGGAGTATAATAGTTTGTATGGACAATACAATACTCAGCTGATAATTAAATACTGACTGATAATGAAAAGATGTTAATTTGATCAAAAGAATTCGGAATCTCTCATTCAGATAACCCACAGATTTGGGATTTTGCATGATTTTCCTTACACCCTACAATTGGCGCCGCGCGATTTTTAATATTGACTGATCTAGTCCCAACGCAACAAAAAATTTTGCCATGGCCATGTGCAGTGTGCGCATATTTTGCGCTATTCGATTTCATTCTGTGAATTGAAAGGTCCGGTCAGGTCGTTGAGTGCGCGGCGCGGCGCGCGCAAAATTTGGGTTCACGCAATGCGCATCAAAATTCAAAAAACAACTTGTTTTGTTATCAGAATGGCGCAATATCAAATTTAAGTAGGATTTAATTTTACCCTACCGTGCGGTGCGCGCGATTTTCAATCCGCCGCCGGGATAAAATCCCGCTAGCAAGGGTAGGGTGAAATTCTTCAAATATCAAATATACAATTGCAATGCCAATTGCCAATATATACGTCGCAGAATTGCGCGGCCGCGGAGCGATTCATGCTATCGAAAATTCATAATCAATAGCTGATAATATTGCCAAATGTATGAATACTTTTTTTTCCAATGGACGAATTATTGATGATACTCCAAGCTTCAAGTGCGTGAAAAGTTGCTTAAACTTAATGAAAGCACTCAAAGTAAAACTTCACTTTAGTGTCCAAAACTCCACGCTCAGCAGGAAATATGGAAAGGGAAACTGGGAAAAAGGGCTTACAATTCAGGGTTTTGTGAACTTCCATAGTTCCATACCATCATCGCATGCTACGTTCAGTGAGGTTTGAGTTATCATGATATTTACATGGTCATGTTAGTTAACGTTATTTGCCCTACTCTTGAAGGGGTTTTCCCTACTGTAGGTTGCAAGGGATAAAACCAGCAAGGGTAAGGAGTAATCCTTCAAGGCTACTCAAATCCACTCACAAATGTTTTAGCAAATGCTCTTTTATATCATATTGCCCTTTTTCTCATCATTCTAATTGTGATCAACTTGTTGTGATTTAGTTATTACTAAAGTTAGAGCTGCACTCATGCTAAGGGTTAGAGTATGGGACATGGGTCAGAGTTTGATTAAGGGCGAAAGGGCCAGACTTTGAGTAGGGTTTGAGGTAGGGTAGGTTGCAAAAGCTGATAGCTTTGTGGTATATCCTTCCAAGAACAGACAATCATGTGAGCACCTCTGTCTGTAGTATCAATGTTCTGATTTATGATTCGAAAACTGACTGTCAAAGTTTTCTACTAATGACTAATGAGGTAGAGTGCAGCCACATCTTTCACTCCTGTTAAATATAAAAAACTCTTTCCATGATTCTGTGTCTTTTAATTATTCAGTAAACTGGCATAAAGGGATTTGATTCATTATTATTAGAGGCATTCTTGATACAGTACCAAATCTGTAGATTGATATTTGATAGAAACTCTGATATTATAGATCAGATCATCATTTTAAAGTAATATATTCCATCAGATTGTGCCAAGAGCTTCATGTTTTTGAATTTTCCAAGGTTGTAGGCACTAGGTTCTTTCAAGTTTCCTACATTCAGGTAGCTGAGTGATCTTTCATACCTAGGACCACTCCTTTCTTCCTTGCTGGATTTCTGTTGCTATAATCCAAAACTACTACTTGTGTAGAATCAACAGTAGCTAGAAACCCTTCAACTTGAGCTCTGATTGCTGAAGTGTGTGCTTATAACTTCATAAATTTTATAAGATAGGTATTTCAGGTTGGCATAGACAGTACCTACCTACTTTGAGTTTAAGCATCCATTTTATTGTTTTTCATTTCAAAATACACTTTACAAGAATTCAATTCCATATTTCATTAGAATCAGCTATGCAGAAGCATCATCCATTGAAATTCTCCTCAAAATAAAAGTTATTGATATTTGTTGAAATCTTTATTTTTGTTATTTGTTGAAATCTTTGTTGAAATCTTTATTTGTTGAAATCTTTATTTGCCACCTAAACTGATTATCTATTTATGAACATGCGTCTTCCTGCTATTTTGTCTTAAGATAAAGTGATTCTCATTATAATACCACACAAAATTCTCTGCCGGACTCTAGGACAGAGAGAAATGTAGCGCTCTCTCTCTTGCTATGTGTGTGAGGGCGAGAATAATGTAGCCCGTATGTTGCAGGCTGTTCAATATATTACATGCTCACCCCCCTATATAAAATACGGTGTAATGTGATAACCAGACAAGTTGAAGAATAGTATACTCTCTGATACTCCAGCACAGTAGTGCAACTACTCACTATAACATAATGGCTGCCGCGTTATTCCTCAAAAGGCATAATTTGACTCGAGATTAATGATAGAACACACATACACACACATATATCTAAATATTTCTCTTGACCCTTACCATCTTTTTTCAGAGTTTAGTTCACATGTACATTCTGTTATAGCCCTCAGCATAAGTACTTTAACTCATTGCAATAAATCATGATTTTCATGTATTCAATACGTTCAATAACATCTAAACTATGCTATTTGATTAAAACTATTGGAAAACTCGTTTCAAATGATGTAAGATTACGTCAACCCTTCGCAATCTGCAGCATATAAACCGCGTATTAAGAGGCTGGCATACTTTAGGCACGCCTTACAGCACTTCAGAAGTTCTAAATACTTTGAAAGTCTTGATATAGGCATTAGAGATATTCATGGGCTATAATCTAGAACATATTTGGGCGGCTGTATGATAGCCACCAGATGGGTTTAAGTTAACTACATACCTAGTTACAAACATGAATTATTGCCGGTTGTTACTTGTTACGTATAATATACCTACATGAGCCATATTTCAGCATACATAATGTCACACTTTACAGACCTTTTAGGTCTTTGGAAGTGATAGACATTCTGTACGTGATGGAAATCTTTCAAAGGATACCTTATTTTTACATTGATGTCCCATGCGGCTGTGAAATTAAGCTTTCCGAAAGCGTTGTCGTGGTAGGTCCATCTGTGAAATGGTCCTTTTTTGCATACTCATTCTCACATTTCCATAGGGAGATGCATGGTATGGAGCTTGAATAACTGTGTCTGTGAAGAAATGGTGAGTGAACCACTTATAATACTCGGATCTGTTGTCTTATGTCACTGTTTACGGCCGAATATATTTATTTATCTGGCAGATTTTTAATTTTGAAACACACCCGATTACACAATAACTAGGCATTGTGAAATCCTTCCTCTCTCCCTTTTTCTTTTTAGTTGACTTAACTGCGCAGTGCGCACTATGGAGTGGTTCTGACGCAATTTTGAGGGGAGTGGCTGTCGCTGATCTCAGAGTTTTTACTCTCCATCTCCTTATGAGGTCCTCCGAGTCCACGTATCACAGTGTTATTAGAGTGGTTTCAAGGGGAGAGAGCAGAACGACGCGTTATCGCAATGTCACGGTATTACCAAATATGGGGCCGAGCAGGGAACGGAGGGTTTTCAAGTGAAGATCGTCACATTTATACCGCAGTTTATCTGGTAAAGTTGCTGACGTTCGAATGCTTTTATTGCGTCGAATGTGTATCGAACTGTGTGCTCTCCCAGCGCAACGCAAGGTGGAGGTATGTTCTTTGATGTTTTGAGAGGGTTTTGGGATGCATCCAGATTCCCAGAGCTCATATAAAAATCTCGTTATATAATTTGACTTTCTGATGTTTGTTTGACTTCGGGCTTTCGTGTGTGTGTTTCACTTGACAAAGTTGCTGTTTTAAAACAAGGAATAAAAGTGAGTATTTGATTGGGGCAGTGAATGCACTCATCCATACACATGAACACATGTTGGTTGAAGCTCTTTCTACACAGAGTAAGAAGTATCCCGCGACTCACTTGCTTTGGATTGGTATATGGATTGGAGTTGAATTTGGACTGTAGATAGATATCAATATCGGCAGCAGTTCACTCCCTGACCCCTTCACGCGCAGAATATTACGATAATTATCGCTAATTAGTTGGGTATTCTAGAAATTGGGTATTCCGTACCCCAATCCAGCCCTTGTCATGGGATGATAACGAGGAGCACTGAGTGAGTGCCGCTGTCAAGAATCGATATGATGTTATAGCGAGGCATGGAAGCACATTCAAAATAAGTTATGACGGCTCTTTTGATTGTATGTACACAACATGAACTCTAGGTGAATCTAGCTCTTATGAGCGCAACCTATTGCAGAGAAAATCATGTTCTGACCACCGGCTTCTTGAGAAATTGCGGACGTAAGAACTCCGTCATTGTATGAAAACTGAAAAGTTGTGAGAGCATATAGAGCAGTTCTACGTGCCAAACCCTGCAAAGCAGGTTTTTAGCTCAAACTGGTATATAAAAGCGCAGCAACACCCAATACCCATTCCCAAGCTGTCAGCAGTTTGTTAGCGCGACTGTAGAGTCATTGGGTAGCATTGTGTTATTTGATATATCACAAGTTATATAGGTACAGCTAGTCCACCCGAAATCTGTTTTCTTTGCACTCGCGTAATAGATGATAGCGCGAGCTGTATTTGTCTGTTGCACACGACATGTCTCACTGCGGAATGGATAAGTTGCTTGAGACCAACACGTCACATAGCAACCGTTGCTGTGGTGGTTGCTGGCGTTTCATCAGGTATTTCGCCAGTCGCTATCTGAAAACACTGCGTCATCATCCAATCCCTTATATTGAGCGCCACTCATTGTCAGTCTTGTCTCTTGAGTCATGACAGTGACACTCTGTTCTCAAGCTCATATACTGACCTCTGTAACAATCCTTGTGTGACGTGTGCATGTTTGACTGATGCCAACATACTCACTCGAATGTAGCTTATTGAGTCTTCTCTCGCATTCTCACCTCCTTCGCGCTCCCCAATATTTTCCCTTAAAAGGGCTGTCGAGCGAAAGAGAACCGTGGTACAACGTCAACTATCTTATTATGCTACCCAGGCTATAGTAACGTCCTTGCTATAACAATTGAATATAATGTACAGCATATAAATCAGGTGACCGAGGGGCCGACACTTGAGTCCATGCAACATGTGTGTGTGTGTGTACTGTGTGCGTTTGTGTGTGTGTGTGTGTGTG
>CAMPET010000116.1:151319-163346 GCA_946803715.1 Beroe ovata
GTGTGTGCGTTTGGCTCATATGAATTGTTGATGATTCGGAGGCTTTAAATCCTGAATGATAGATTTTTCAATAAAGTTTTCTTCTTTACTTCGTTTCCCGACAGAATTGTTGCACAGAACTATAGGTACTTCCACTTTTTATTCTTAACCATATATCTTGATTACAAAATTACTCAAGAATAATTACTCCTTCTGTAATAATTAGTGGACGCTTACTCGCACCATTTTTGGGCATTTTGGCTCACTTTGCACGATTCTTCTTTCTGCTCGATGATATATCATACCCACTATATTTTCTGACCATAAAAATGAAAGAACAAAAATATTACAGGGTTTTCTTGAATATTTTTCGTGACCTTAAGAATTATTTTTGCTCTCAATAACATCATTTTCTTTGTTGGAGCAGTTCTGGTGCTCACATTTTTGACTCAATTTTTGTGTTGACTGAGAAGAATCATGCTTCATGGTGAGTGATGGGGGATCATGTAGCTTCTCGGATCGTTCATCGTTTCGATTTTAGACATTGATCGTTTTATCAGTAACTTTACCTATGACGTATTGTAACGTGACCGGTTTTTTGCTTATTATCTGTCAACAGATTGCCATATCATGAACCATCGGAATCATCTAGGAATCGTGTAGCAAGTATCAGCACGTGTAATACTGTCATTGTAATCTTGATTAGAAGAACATGTGTGTAGCTATCCTTTCGCTATTGTTCAGTTCGATAGTAATAATATTGCTCACACAGACACAGACACAGACACACAGACACATACACACACACATATATACGCATACACACATACACATACACATACACACATACACACACACACACAGTACACACACACACACACACACNACATACACACACAGACACATACACATACACACACACACACACATGCACACATACACACGGACACACATAAACACACACATACAGTGTGTATTACACACGGACACACATACACATATACACACGGACACACACAAACACGGACAGTAGACACGCGGACACACACACTCACACGATCTGACACCTGTTAATGTTTATGAAGGAGCAGGTGGTTTGGTTGTTAACTACAGTACACTACATGCTGTCAATTGACGCACACACACCCGCACACACACGCGCTCACACACACACGCTCACACATACACACAAGACACACACATAGTGTGTATCAATCGATTCAAATTCTGTATCATGAATGTTTGTTATCAGGGCTTTATTTATCGAAATCCTCACTTTCAAACACTCAATTGCACCGTATCCCAATCGTCAAGAGTCGAATTTCAGTTAATGAAATGTTTCAATCAGGCTCCCAGCCAGCAAAAAACGATACATTACGAACGAAGGGGAAATTATACGATGCAAAGATTTCACAAAATAGCTACACTTCACCTTATATTGTGTCAGTGAGGCATTGAGACGTGGCAATCACTCTTTTACTCTTTGTGCGATTCCCTGGCTGAAGTATATCGAATGGAGGAGCGGGAAAGAGTCAAAGACAGATCAAGCACAAATCCATCGTTCATTCCAATTATCATTTGCCGTACCAATTAACAACTACTGCCGTCATAGAATCTCATGTAGTGTGTATGAGTTTCTATCGATATTCGATAACCTCCTCCCCTTTTCAGGGTCCAGAAGTCCGGTGGAACTAGTGCGACGGTCTCCCATTCTGAGAAGAAAATCGCCCCAGAACGTGAAGAGAACAAAGGAGGAAGAAGGTTTGTGTGTGTGTGTTTTTCGTGTGTTTTTTATAATATTTGCAGCAATTTGGAATAAGCGACTTGGAGTATTAAAACGTATTGATGGATTATTGCTTATGTATACCGTTCGCGATTGCCGATGTTAACCATTGATCGGTTCTGCATTTGCAAAATTTCCTCGAGACGGTTTTCTATTGAGCAACTTGTAGGACGTAGGTTTATTAGCCTGCATAGGTGAGAGCACACTGTACTGTATGTGATTATTTCTCAGCAAAACTCAGTGATCACTTAGAGTTAGACCACTTTGGAATCAGTGTGTCTCATTGGTATTCGTGTTTTTGCAGGGCTTGCTTCCCACGTGATCCGGGCGTGGTTTTACAGCCCGTATGGATTCTGCATGATGATATAAAGGGTGGTTATTAGTAGTTTGAGAGTAGCTGAGTTGATTTGACCGAAATCGGAGTCCTAAGTGCCACTAAAGTCCCCATTTCAGACCTCCTCATTCACTCCACTTTCTGCCGATACTAACATCCGAAATTGGAAGAAAATTTGTTGTCCCATTTTCATGCAGATAGGTACTACGGATCTCTATGTTTTTTTGGACGCTGAATCGATCCCAGATCGAATTTTGGCCCCATATTGGCATATTGCTTCCCTTGGATGTTGTATCCCACGTGACTTCGAGATCACATATGAGGAGAAATTGGAATTTTCGCTGATTTCTAGTCGAGTTAGGCCCCAGCAAAATGTACATTTGAAGATTAGAGACCTTCACTCACAACAACTTTGAGAAATTGCACGACTCTGTCTCGGTGAGCCGTTTCCTTTGTTGGAGCTGAATGGTGTCCATCATCTGGATGATGGTCTTACGTCAGTATCATTATTGGAAGGTACCTTATTGTAGAGGGGGGGGCTATAAGCTGTAAAGAGCTTAGCTGATCAAGCAGGAAGTTTTATCGATCAATTTGGAAAGGTTCCAAATGTTATCGAGGCTTGTCTCATACACGGGCATTGAGCAATCTGATCGTATCGTGAATTACTACGGGCATTTTTATGGCTCAGCAGGAGCGGTGTTCAGAGTTCAGCGGGTTCATGAGGGAAAAGCACAGAGGTCAAGATGATGTTACTTGCAGCTGTAGGTGATGGCTGATGATAGATTCCGGTTTAAATATTTCCACGATATTGGATGCTCCTTGATATATTTGGTTAATCAATGAATAGCAATCTCGTCACCTGATGTCCCTTGCTCGGATCATGTTCGAGCCATACCAACACCGACACCAACTGTAGTACCAAACAACACCCTATGCATTTCATACATTGTACCTACGCTATGTTGATATGACACAATGCTTTCAGACATAGTTCCCATTGTGCTACACTTCATTGTATATCAACACAAATAGTACCTACTTGTTCCTGGAATGAATACCAGTTGTAGAACAGTACTACTGTCAGAATTGTGATCATTTCAAACACCGCGAAAGACAGTGCTAAGTAATGTTTTAGGAATTTTACCTCTAACTGGAATTTGGTTGTTCAAGCTTTCATTCTTCTGAAAGAACATGACAACTACTATATAGGCTATATTCATGGACTGTCAGAGAGTAAACCTTTGTTGAACTGTAACAAGTTGTCTAATCACTGGCAATTATTGAGCCCGGGGCTTTATTATGTACACACACACGCCAATTAGAACAGTGTGTGGCGTAGATCAAAGAGCTGGAATGTCTCATTAACATTCCTAATATGGTTTAATGAGATAACAACATTGTGATATAGGTACCTTTGATACCTTTACCTTATAACACTCACATCCAATACCTACCTCCACTGAGTTATAACTGGGTGCAAATTGTATTATGAGAATATCATGGCCTAAAGGACAAAGGTGTAACGTAGCAGACTACGGTTGGAAAGTTTGAGTGTATGACTGGTCACGTATGAGTGGTCACAAATACTATTTACAAGTTTCCATATTTTGGGGCATGGATAATGTTTCATCTTTATCAGGTTATAGGTACCTACATGCTTCTTTTGCAACCATGTAGGAACCTATTATCGAGTTATCGGATTTAAACCTCGGAATTGAACAGTCGAACCTCTCATACTTCCTCACATTTCATTAAACTCAGGTTACTAGGTCTGTAAAACTATTCTATCCATGGCAAGCATGAAAATATAGTCGAAACCTCAAAACTAGAAAACCTTACTATACCTAGGCACCAGACACCTTGCGATTATACCATCGAAGTCAATCATGCCACAGTCCCATGTGTTTGACAATACCACTTTTTACAGTGTATGCACTCTAAGAGATATAGTGACTCGATGCTATTTGAAACATAAAAGTCACATTTAATTGAGAGAACGGTACAGCTGGGTGATTCCATTGACAGAAACGTAACGCGCGAGTAGAAAAAGCAGGTCTGAGGAATAAGTCGTGTTTGTATCTTGATAGTTTTCGCGCCGCGCGCGCAGGCTACTTGATTTGTTGACTGCTTAATTTCGATATCTCTCACAGTTAACTTCCCCGTCAGTGCCGACTAAGAAGGCAGAGGAAACTGACTTGGAAGTTTTCAACGTTCTACAGGTAAAATTGCTTGAAATAGATATCTGGTTGATTAACTGGCAGAGTGGCAGTGGCAGTGGCACTGTGATTATGGCATGAAATAGCTAGTCATACTGCAGGCACTGAAAGACGGGAAATCAACACACGAAATCGAGTGTTCCAGGAATATAGTGGAACGCAGTGCTACTCTCAGCAGGTCACCTGATTTCAAGCCACACCGTGAGGACCAGGGTGGGTAATTAGCTAATTAGCTGTTGTTACCACATTACGTGATAGTCGGGATGCAATCTTATCTGCTTTGATGATCCAAATACCTAAATAGATGAGATACTCATGCTACATCGAAGTTGTACATTGCAGCCGTCCAGCATTTTTATTTAAGTATTTAGAAGAGTTAAAACCTGTCCTCAATCAGCGAGATAATCAATTCTAGTGTGAATAATTACATAATTGGATAATTGCCGGATTAAGTGTGAATTGGCATAACTGATTACCTACAGGAGGGCAGTTTGGGGTGCGGATAGTCGGAGGAAAGAAGACCTCTGGGGGACTCCTCTGTGCGTTCGTGGCATCCATAGTCCCCGGTAGTCCAGCCAGCTATTCTCCGGATATCCACGAGGGTAGGTTTCTATAATAGGTTTCTATAATAGGTTTCTATATAAGCCTAGCTTCATTAAGACCAGTCTGAGGGGGGTTTGCAATAACACAATCTCTCTGCTTGCAGGTGACTTAGTGCTGCGATGGAATGATAAGATCCTGATAGGTCTGACCTACGAGGAATGTCAAGATTGTCTGGATGATTGCCAAAGTGTGGACCTCGTTGTGTCAAACTTCCTCAGGTTTGGGATAATCATTGTGGTCAGACAATGGTTTGATAGTTTCGCTTGTGGCTATAACTTTGAGAAAGCAATGCACCCCCTCTTTAACATTTGAAAGGCTCTTTGCACTTATAGCTAGAATGACTCGGCCAAATTCACTCCTATTCTTCTCTCTATCTAGGGGTAGCTACCGGAGATATAAGCCCCGGACATCAGCCAGTGCTAGTAGATCGGGCAGTGTTGAGAGTATCCTGAGGGGAACCACTCAGAAGTGGCTGACGATCACACGACGAGGCATGCTAGCACGGCTACCAGAGACCAGGTTAGAGAATAGAGTGAGACTGATAGAGTGAGGCTTGTGAGAGTGAGACTAGGCCGCGAGACTACGTGAGACGATAGCGATACTTTATGAGACGATAGCGAGACTTGATGAGACAATAGCGAGACTTTAGGCTGGATCGCTAATACAGATGGACGTTATCAACCCCCCCACATATTATCTGTGTTTCAGGGAAGATGCTAGCGTCAACAGTGGTAGTATAGAGGAACAGCCAGGAATTGAAGATCAACTCACAGACTCGACCAAGATAAAGGTAGGGAGAATGAGAATGATAATTTTAGTCGAGATTTGAGACTCTCGCAATCTCGAAGATGATGTTTGGCGCTTTCGATTCGATATTATGTTCTGATCTGTCTTCATTCAAAGACAGGACATATCGAACCGAAAGGAATATGCTCAGAGGCTCTTCGAATGTTTTGAACTACTATTTTTCCCCCAGGTGGAACTGAAGGTAATGTACGTTGGTATGGATGAGAGGTTATCAGTGCACCTGATACAGGCAGCAAATATACCGTACCGGGAGAGGAATGAGGGTCTCGATGTTTTCTGTAAAGTTTATCTTCTTCCCGATACGGGGTAAGTGGGTCAATAAGAGTGTGAGTGAGCGTGTGATTGCATTCAGACGCGGGTTTATTAATCAGCAAGTTCGTGATAATGGGGGGGGGTAGGTGGGTTTTGAGGATTATAATAGCATTGAAAACAGTTGGAAAATAAAGAGATATGAGTTGCCAGTGTACCAATTATTATGCTGGCTAGGCATAATCATTGGTTTGATAGGATACCAATACCATTGCAGAGCGGATAATTGTAAGAAACGTTCCAAAACCGCTGCGAAGACCTATAACCCTTACTGGAACCAACACATCGAGTTTCAGCACATCACAGCTAAAGAGGTTGACATGATAATAAGAGTGGTCACTAGGTTTGAATTATCATCAGATTAGGAAAGACGATTTTCCAGATCGGCAGATCATTCCATGCCCGATATATTTCAGTTAGCGGAGAAGAGACTCGAAGTTACTCTTATGATGTACCACTGGCTTCAGAAGGATCAACCTTTAGGACAGGTACGGTGATATGTTCCCCACCCCTTACAGAACCACGAACGAATGGTTTAGATTATTAACCATGGACATTGGACGTGTCTCCAAAGTTCTATCCATGATTGCGGTAATTTATCGCTTGTTCACCAACATTTCAGGTTGAGATTGATATGAGCGACCGACGCGCACTATCTGGTCAAAACACGTGGTATTACCTCAAACCCCCTCCCTCTTCCTCTCCCTCCTCAAGTCTGGAGTGCCCCTCATCGCCCTATGGCGAGAGCCGGAAATCTTCCCTCGCCGGACTTGCCGATTCTCGAAAATCGTCCCAGGGTTCCGCCAGTATGAATCTCTGTGACAGAAAATCGTCCCAAAACGAGGGCAAAAAGTCGTATGCCATCGAGAATAGGAAAATATCTTCGGATACGTCTGAATCGGGGTAAATTTCTCAGTTTATCAATCTGTCTAAATCATCCACACAAATTTATAAGATGCGTGAAACCGATAAATTCTGTTCCAGGCAAACTGTCTCAAGGTATCTATCTGATTTGGTGAAAGAAAAGGTTTCTATTCAACACCGGATAACATTTAGTACATTCGACTCTAAGAAAGGTGAATATTGAAGTTCGTCCCTATACTCCCATGCATTTCATCGCTAGATTTCGAAACATGATGACCTCCACAATATAGACGCCATATAGGTAATCGCTGTCATTGAATTTGATCCAAGTCATCCATCCTCCCCTAGATATTGTGCCTGATATCAGACGGAGTGCTTCAGACTCAACCAAACCCCAGAAACCTCCAAAACAGAAAACACTCGCACAACAACGTAAGATTCTTTCAATCAGCATGAAAAGACAACGATGTGACGAACAATATCATACGCGGTATCACAGGATTGAAGATTAGCACTCACTCATTCTCTTACCCCACAACTTGCAGAGCCTGGGGGTGCTGGTGACGATGATAGCTCTGACAACGTGTTCTCAACTGCGGCTACCATCCAGTCTCACCTCTCAAACATAAAAGGTTTGTCTGCCTGAGTTTAATTCCTTAAATTGGGGTTGGGGAATCGAGATTCTGCACAAAATTGTGGTGATATTCAGCCTATATAATGATGGGAATGATTTTCGCATTACTTGTTTGATTACGGCATGATTTGGCTAAGTATTTTTACTGAGACCATTATCGAACTGATTCGTGATGAAAATGATCACTGATTATCACTTAAGATTGCACTGCTTGATCACAAATTAGCCCCAATCACCACTGTCACGTGATTGCCGGTGGCAGGTCTGGCTAAGTGCAGGAAGCGGCGTATGAAGCGGCGTGGAAGCGGCTCGTCATCTGCCGATGCAGGCGCAATCTCGGACCAGTGGCTCACTGCACCCTCCAGATTAATGTCGAATTGCCTGAATTCGTCCGAGGAATCAGGTCTCTTCATTTGCCATCAACATGTGAAGTAGCATGGAAACTATGTGCACGTGTGCATGACGCGCAAGCATGTTCCCTCTTTACGTCCTTGCCATGGATTGTGCTGTCTGTCTTGTATCCATGAAGCATGATATGCTGAGTGTTTGAGAAAAACGTGTTCTATGGATCCATCTCATCTTTACTGAGACCCAGAATTCTTACTGATAAATCGTGTTTTCCATTGAACTGCCTTGTATCCAGTATAACTATTATCCTTGTCTCTTGAATCATGAAGAATCACAACACTCATGGGAATCACAACACTCATGGGATTATAAATGCCGTTGCTGTACTGGACTTCGATCCCTATTATCCCATCCCCTTCTCAATGATGTTTAATTTCCCCTGTCTTCAGAGAACGAGAGTGATGTGGAGAGAAGGCCGATTGATGTACGGGGTAGTCCGAGAAGGAAGGCCAAGGTTATCCGACATAGATCACAAACCCGTGATGACACTGCCAGATTTTCGGGTTCGTGTTAAGATATTCAATGATGTTCCGATTGCTGGATTGAACTCGCCCATGGTGTACTTCTGTGTGCTCATTTTAACATTTGCCTTGTTTCAGACGTCGTAACCCGATCATCAGATCCGAGCGACGATCTTCTCCGATCCCTGATTGAAACCTCAACCATATCTCCTGAACCAGGTTCATATGAACCAGTCTTAACCTGGTACAATAGCATGATTAATGATTATTGGGTTGAAAAAATAGGCACAGTTCCTTTGGAAAGTGATTCCAAGTTGTCCCCTATCTTCACATTCCATTTCCCCACAGTGGCTCCCAGCAAGTTGAGATCACCCCCCGTGAGGAGCAACTCAGAGGATCTCATGACAACCAAACATCGAGTCCTGCCCAAAGTCCCGCAGCCCCGCGACATCAGATACCCTGCCCGGATCAGATGTGACCCGCCCGCGGGTCTCATTTTACCGTCCAAGAAACCGACATCCCCGTCTTCGTCAGGCTCTGTTGCTATGACAACCACACGGCCCACAGCGTTCTCCGAAACCAAGGTTGGTTCTATCAGGTGTCCATGTGAAATAAGACAACCAATTCCTCATTCTGATTCAGTGAATAAGTTCAACAATTGAGCGCCTATCTCTCAATCAAGTCATGATTGGAGCTGCTCCCCTCAACAGAATCCCTCATTCTCGACCCAATGTACTTACAGGTAATCCTCACAGCACCGTCCTCTGAGGAATGGACAGGAAACTCATCCTCAACGGACAGTGAACTGTCCTCTCAGAAACTGAACCTCCGGCGACCTTCACCCGAAGGGAGGGTAAGTTGATCATCCGGTAACATTCACCTGAAGTTGAGCTACACAGTGCGTGTTGCGTCTCTTCAACCCAAACAACGCGCAACCTGTCCAATATTTTCTCATTGGTATTTGACTGTCTGTCAGGTTCTCATAGGAACGGGCGACTACTCGTCTGATCTTGGACCAGGACAAGTCGCAGTCACGTCCCAAGGTGAGAATTATATTAGATCTCTTGATACCACGTCTTGTTGACACCGCTCTATTCATTTTGACCATCACTCTCTGTCAGTATAATATGCTGAGTGCTGACACAACTATCTGTCGACACCACTTTCTGTCCGTTGACACCACTTTCTGTCTGTTGACACCAGTCAGCTTTCCCCTGCTGACACCACTCTGCTGACACCATGACTGTCTGTCGTCAGGTGACATCCCGGGGACACTAGTGTTAACACTGGGTATCGACAAGAACATGTTGACACTGGAAGTGGTACAAGCCAATGATCTCCCTGTCAGACTGTCTGGTATACCACCAGGTTAAGACTACTATAACTAATTGTCATTGACCCTGTCATCAAAACTTGTCATCAATACCTGTCATCAAAATTGCACCTGAATGAGAGCTGAGAATCACCCGTGTCATCTTAATCTCATCCTCGTGTAACTGACTCATGAAAGCGGAAAGCATTGACTCTTTCAAACCGTCATTCTCATCCCATACATCTCTTCATTAACCAATATTTCTCCTCACTTTTAAGTATAAAATCGAGTTTCACAACAAGTGAAATGACTAGCTTCTCCCTCTCAGACACGTATGTGAAGACGTATGTCCTGCTTGACGACCACAGGTCGCACAAGGAGAAGACGACCACAGTTCGGTGTAACGCCAACCCCGTGTTCAACGAGAGAATAACGTACATCGTCAACCCCCACAACAAAATATTACAGGTAGGGACCCTACTTGCAGTTGTGCAGGTATAAACCTATAATAACCTCTAATTACCTTTAATAACCTAGATAATTACCTCTAATTAGAAGATTGGTCACAGCTAGGGGCATATAATTGCCCTGTCACACATTTGAATTTTCCCAATTCCTTATCTTCCCCATTTCTTATTGGCAACCGGCTGCCGACTGTCACATCATGATATGATTGTGGGTGGTATATTCCTGAAATTGAATTTTCATTCAGAAACAAGATTTAATTACCTGTGATTTGTATTTGTTCTTCCCATAGCACTCTGTCCTTTGCATACAATATACATTCAGGGTGACGTATGCAACTGTACACTTTCGTTTTACTGCAGTTCCTTGTAGTTGTACTCTCTTACTTTGATTCGTCATCGCATGCACATTCTCACAGCGTACTGTGTACTGTGTATAAAACGTGCTCAGATATAAATCAACCATAGAAAATACTTTTCTGAGGAATCGTATAAGTTCTCGTCTGCCTGACGTACCAATGTGCACGTGCGTCAATATCTTCCCTTATCTCGAGATCAAATTACCCAACATTTTCGAATTTTGGTATAGTTACAAGTTACACTCACAGCCGTTGCATCTTGCCATCTTGCTTATTGTTTTGTACTTATTGCCCTCTACTAGAGGCTCTAGCTTTTGATGCTGAATATCTAATAGTATGTATTCTCTCCAAGAACCCATGTATCCCATGTAGTAACCCATGTATCGTACACCGTATCTCTAATCAAATACCGAGCAGTAGCGAAACCATGCCCGAACCGCTGGTCATCAAAGAGAACCCCAGTGTAGTGACGATCTCATACACTGACCTGGAATCCGGTCTGGACCTACACTCTGAGATAGGGGCCGCATTCGGGCCCTCAGGACTGGGCCTTATCCTCGTCAAGGACTGTCCTGATTTTGGAGCTAAGCGCAGTGCAGTGCTCCATGCGATCAGGAAGTTTGCTCTCCTCCCTGAGAGTATAAAAGACAAGTACACGGTCCCGGAAGCCAGTTTCTCGATAGGGTGGAGCCACGGCAAGGAGAAAATGAGGAATGGAATCCCCGACAAGGCTAAGGGATCGTACTACGCTAGACCTCTCAACTGGGATGTTGTCACGGATGATCCCGAGTTGAAGGCTAAGTTCCCCGAGACGTATCAGGACAACGTCTGGCCGAGAGAAGAGCTCCCGGAGTTGGAGCATACATTTGCAGACATGACGAGAATACAAGTGGACGTGGGGCTGGGTATGTGCCGGGCGTTCGACTCCTATCTCAACCACGTGACCGGAGGGGAGCACGTGATTGGTCGTTTCCATGACATGATATCCAACTCGGTGGCGTATCTTGGGAGAATGCTGCACTACTTCCCCCGAGAACCGGAGGCGAACTCCGAGCTGGATGGGCTGTGTGGGTGGCACCTGGACCACGGCTGTGTCACGTGCATCATGTCGCCACTCCACCTAAACCAGGATGGTGTGGCACAACCACAGCCACCAAACTCAGGGCTACATGTGAAAACACCCGTGGACGGGTCTGTGTTCAAAGTGGACATTCCAGAGGATTGCTTGGCTATTCAGCTGGGTGAGACATTCCAAGTGCTGAGTGGAGGGAGGCTGAGAGCCACGCCTCACTGCGTGAGATCGTGTACAGATCCCAACATCTCGAGGGAGCAGTTAGCCCTGTTCATGGCATGTGATCCGCTACAGAGCATGGACACTCCCTCCTATTCCCTCCCGTTCCCCAGTGTTGTGGACAATGACTTCCTGCCAGAGGGAGTACCGCTTCTCAGAGACAGACTGGAGGGAGCGTCTAACTACAGGGAGTTTTCAGCAAA
>CAMPET010000116.1:174981-202041 GCA_946803715.1 Beroe ovata
AATTACGAGAACCACCAGCCCCAATTACGAGAACCACCAGCCCCAATTACGAGAATCACCAGCCCCAACAACCGGACTCTGAAGGCGGAGCACTGGGGCAGCATAATATAAAGGTCATAGGTCTAACAATGCCCCCCACGATGGGGGGAGCATATTATATGCGTCTACACACCACAAGCAACGTGAATCATCACATATTGTAATTTTATGAATTAAGTATGAGGCTTGAATTCAGAAAGCGGGGTGATCTTACTGAAAATCGGTTGTGGGGATTTTCCGATCATGAGCAGAGAACGGGTTTAGTAGAATGAGCAGATTTATTTAGTAAAATGAGCAGATTCTAATTAACATTACAATAGAAGTGATCATCTCGCGTCTCTTCCCTACATTAACATAATATGCTATCGACTACTAATAGGGAAATATAAGTGGTTGAAATGTTAGATATCAAGGTACACACTGAATCTATTATTTCGCCATTTCGTCTCCCTCTCTCATGGCTGAACAATGACCATCATCAATGGCCACACAACCCGAATTGTGGAGATATCCGAATGTAGCTGTTGACTGGTGAAGCCCTAAAACCTATATTATAAACTCCACATCTGCACTTCTGATCGGCATTTTGAGAACACCAATGGAATAGACTTTTATGTAGAGATGATGACTCAAGTAAGTTTCGAAAATTGATATAGGATACAGGAATAAGAAACCAGTGATGAAACTTGTAGGCTCAAAATCGCGGAAAAATGAGAAACCTCTAGCCTAGGATTTTAATAAGTTTCTTATAAAAGAAACTGAGTGTATTTCCTGACGAGCTAGCTCAGAAATTCCTGCAGATTCGGATTCTGCGTCAAAGAATATCCTAGAAACACTTATTACCATTTATCGTCCCGAAAAAAAATTGTTTGACCAATTTTGGTGTGTCTCACTGATTGTCGTGGTTTTGCACGCTTAGTTTACCACGGATTTGAAATTGTGATTTTGGCGCGGTTCCACTGCGACTAGGAACTCTACATGATCGTAGAAAGGGTTGTTGCTTGTAGTGTGAGTGATTGACTCTATACCTCAGGATCCAGACTGGCGGTCTATCAACTGCAAGCTAGCGTTCATGCTGACTGCTGTGTCTGAGCCTATGAGACGGCAAGTAGCAGAGAGTGGTGGCCTGGGTACTCTCACTAGGGTTGCAGAGGAAGTGATTTACCGCAGTCCCACACCATCACGACAAGTTAACATTGCACATGGTGAATGTCACAAGGTGTGACGTGTTTAGCATAACACTACACTGGGATCAGATATCAGGGAAAATGGAGGAGTCAGAGGAAGTGATGGCATTCCTGATCCTGGTCAAGAACCTACATTCTGGAATGTGTGTCAGAGAGGAGAGTGCGTCATACCAAACTATGATCGCCAAGTTCCTACCCATCATGATAAACACTACTGCACAGTTCCCCGAGCACTTTCTACCACGTGTCGACACGTGTCTACCCCGTGTCGATAACGAGTGGGTGAATCGCACACCCCCCTCGTTTCCCTGTCGACTGTTGGTGAGAGCTATATCATGGAATATTGTGTTTCAGTTTCACGGGTTTACAGTATCTCGGTAGAGAGGGGGGGGTCCAACTACCAGCGGCCATTTGCCTAAAAAAATCCCGATTTCAGCCAGATGGCCGATGGCCGGATGGCCATTTTTTTTCTCTTTTGCCTTCCAGAATCGCCCACAAGCATCAAGGTTGATGATAGTAAGAGAGAAAGTTGTAGCAATTCATACAAGGAACATTTTCTAGTACTTTCAGTGAGGAGTATGTCGTAGGTAGGTTGTGTAGGGATGTCATGAAATTGGTTATTTCATTCTCCTATCAACTTATTTCATGTGAGGTGTGCTGTGATAGTGATTTCTGTAGCCAAAAAAAGTGAGCAATGCGCATATCATGGACTGATAATAGCCCGGCTATCCTTGTTGTTGGCTATAGGCTAGGGAGGCTCAAGATATTTTGGGTATATCTAACTATAATTATGTTTCCAAACCAGTGTTAGGTTAGTCATGTCTCGCGGTGTCCTGCCTCTTAAGAACTGCTACTTATTTGAAACTATGCTNATCGATGTCATGGATGCTGTAGGTAGGTCAAATCCCTCTATCACTCTTTACATGAAGTCTTGACCTGGTCAAGTCTTCCTTATTGATATGAACCCTGAAAAATAAGGTGTTTATGTATCATTAAAAGTCAGACATTTGACCCGCTTATACTATAGTGTAGATCAAGGATCGACCGGGATCGCTTTTTCAGCCGGGACCGGGACCGGGACCGGGATCGACAAAAAGTGCCGGGACCGGGATTTTGCCGGGACCGGGACTATAACCGGGACCGGGATTAAAACCGGGACCGGGACTGTAACCGGGACCGGGATTTTGACCGGGACCGGGACTAGAAAATTTTAGAAAATTTACTAAATAAAAATTTACTAAATAAAAATTCTTTGAAAGTTCAAATTTTTAATTATTTCATTTCATTTTAATCATACAATATAATAACCTTAACCAATGAGCCGTACCTAAATGCCACCAAATCTGCACCCTTATTAAGTTGTTAAAATGCACTATCGGCATAGGACGACAAATAAGCGGCTGCCGACAGGAAGTTGAATACCGACGTACAACAGTTGCCTCACTTGCCAGCAATTGACAAAGTTGAATTATTATCATACTTCCTTGGTTATTTGAGTTTATCGATTATCACTAGTTACAAGTCTGATAAGAGTTATGTTTGTGCGTTATTACCAGAATGTATTAATCAGCAAATTCACCATGCTTTTTGATGGCGCATTACTCATCTAGATTTGTACTAGCCCAATCTATCGAATACCTATCGGTTAAACTTAAACACGACAAGGGCTTATCAGTATCGATCTCTGCGAATTACCGAGCTTTTCTTGTTAAACACTTGNGTCAGTTTGAGTGAGCATTTGAGGATAGCTCTCAAACGGATCGACCGATTGATTTGAAACTTTTATCATCGGTCAAGGACCATTAAAAACTCGAGCGATCAAAATTTTACGTCTATCGGATGATCGGTTCCCGAGTTAGTGGCCGCCTTAACCCCTTATCAGTACAACGATAATTCTATCAATAGAAAACGTCTGGCTTCTGGGGTTGCGCCCCCAGGCCCCTGCCCATGCCCCTTCACTTGTTGAGATGATGACTCAAGTAAGATTCGAAAATTGATATAGGATACAGGAATAAGAAACCAGTTAAGAAACTTGTAGGCTCAAAATCGCGGAAAAATATGAAACCTCTAGCCTAGGATTTTAATAAGTTTCTTTTAAAAGAAACTGAGTGTATTCATGAGCATTGTGCAGATATTGAATCGGCAAGGGCCATATATAATTACTTCCTCTCATAACACCGTATTTCTTCAGTAAACCGTACGCATTCACTGCTCGACCCTGGGAGCTGAGGAGAACAGAAAGTATCGATGTCATGGATGCTGTAGGTAGGTCAAATCCCTCTATCACTCTTTACATGAAGTCTTGACCTGGTCAAGTCTTCCTTATTGATATGAACCCTGAAAAATAAGGTGTTTATGTATCATTAAAAGTCAGACATTTGACCCGCTTATACTATAGTGTAGATCAAGGATCGACCGGGATCGCTTTTTCAGCCGGGACCGGGACCGGGACCGGGATCGACAAAAAGTGCCGGGACCGGGATTTTGCCGGGACCGGGACTATAACCGGGACCGGGATTAAAACCGGGACCGGGACTGTAACCGGGACCGGGATTTTGACCGGGACCGGGACTAGAAAATTTTAGAAAATTTACTAAATAAAAATTTACTAAATAAAAATTCTTTGAAAGTTCAAATTTTTAATTATTTCATTTCATTTTAATCATACAATATAATAACCTTAACCAATGAGCCGTACCTAAATGCCACCAAATCTGCACCCTTATTAAGTTGTTAAAATGCACTATCGGCATAGGACGACAAATAAGCGGCTGCCGACAGGAAGTTGAATACCGACGTACAACAGTTGCCTCACTTGCCAGCAATTGACAAAGTTGAATTATTATCATACTTCCTTGGTTATTTGAGTTTATCGATTATCACTAGTTACAAGTCTGATAAGAGTTATGTTTGTGCGTTATTACCAGAATGTATTAATCAGCAAATTCACCATGCTTTTTGATGGCGCATTACTCATCTAGATTTGTACTAGCCCAATCTATCGAATACCTATCGGTTAAACTTAAACACGACAAGGGCTTATCAGTATCGATCTCTGCGAATTACCGAGCTTTTCTTGTTAAACACTTGAGTAAATTCCGACAGCTTTGATTGTGATTAGAAGTAAACTGCTGCTCAGTTCTGATTGGCTGCCAGTGAATCGATCGTATGATGTGAACAATCTGGAGTCAGCACCTGCCGACTTCTGCTACCCGATCAACGGAACAAGGGACCCGAGAGATTCGGATGAGGAGTCGGGGGATGAGAGTGTCTTGGTCGATTCTGAGGACGAGGATAGTGATATCGACTTAGATATCACTGACGAGTCCGAGGATGAGGACGAGTGATAGTGTTTATAATTGAGTGTTCTATTTTTAGTTGTTTTCATCTGAAATATCAATAAATTTGTTGCCACTTTTTCAGAGAAATCTGCGTCTCGTTTTATTTCAATTAAAGTAACAAAATATTATAAAAACAAAAATCTCAGAAAATTTCATAAAATTGAATCGAATTTTCCAAAAATTAGATATTAGAATCCCGGTTGGAATCCCGGTTAATTTCACGATTTTTACCGGGACCGGGATCTCGGCAAATAGTCCAATTTTGACCGGGACCGGGATTTTGCCGGGATCCCGGTCGATCCTTGGTGTAGATCTCTTAACTACTATATTGTTGATAAGTAGAGAAGAGATTGAATGATAAGATTCAAACCTGTTGCTGCAGAAAATGCGTCCTCGTCTCGTAATCATCAGTACTCGTAGCTAGTATATATTTCATTCATGCGCACCGTGTTCATTTATATCGCCAGTAGCTCAAAAGGAACCTAAACGGGTCTACATATCTGGCATTAAGGAAAATATATAGTTGCTATGGTGTTGTCATGGTATTGCCATGGTAGAGCTGGTTTTCAGTTTTCCCTACTATCCCGAAATAAATGTTTCCCGAAAGAACAGCGGTTCTGAATCGGACTCATGATCATCATGCGGCATGCTATCTTTCCATGCTTACATGCAGTTCTGAGTCACTAGTTATTTTGGAATGGGTGTTTTGATTCATTTTTTGGGATGTAATATGCTTGTCCACGAAAGAGGATGCTGTTAGCTGGGGATATGTGAAAGTGTTGGGATGAACAAATTGTTCATTCCCTAACAAATTACCCCGCATGACACGGCTTGACAGAGCATATAGATGCTAACAAACATCAACTCACTCAAATTAACCACACCAGCCCCATTGTCCTCCTCCTCTGCCTCCTCGTCGAAGTCCAACACCTCCAAACAAACTGGCGGCCCACCATCGGTGAAAGTTGTACCAGACACACACGTGAACTCGTCACCGCCACTGTTTTCATATCCCTCATTGCACGTGACAGTCACCACGGTGCCCTCATCTACTGGAAATATGGATGTGGTCTTGGCCTGGGCCCAGCTTGGGTTCAGTCCGTCACACTTGGCCGTCTCATCACCTTGGAGAATTGGTTGGTTTCAGGCGTTGCTATGGCAACTTTCTGAAGTTCCTACGACAACAATAATGCACGATCAAATATCCAATCGACATTATTGTGTGAATCAGAATTGGGCAGTGATAATGAGGGTTTCAATGATTGATTTGAGTTGGCTATGTGGCCAAAATTTTATTATTATCATTATTAACAGTAAATCTTTCGAATTCGAACCTTCCTCAAATCTGAAAGATTTTGTTATTTTATCCCGTTTTTCCTTCCCATCTAGAGTTGCAGAAAACTTGAGTCCGGTGAGTTCGTTTCTCATCACGCAGTCCACAGCTGAGTCTCCATACGTCCATATTACTTGTAGTGCGCCTGGAGGAGAATTTGGTTCCCATGGAAATTTGGGCGGGAAAAATTCTACCGAATGTCACATTTTCTCAAGAATTTAACATCTCAAATGAAAATTTTGAATGATTTTTATTACCATTGAACCAGATCTTCAAATTCGTCTCGGTTTTGAGAAACGTCATGGTTCCTTCGTCGTCATAAAACGGCAACGATTCATCCAAACTTTTCTCCCCACACCCCTCACCCTCGAGCCCGTCCTCCGTCATGGTGAGCCAGCCTCCCTCATCCCCGTTTATAGTCCACGCGATAAAATTCCCTTTGTTAATCTTCTTATCTGTTTTAATCTGAAAGGAGTGTTGTTCTATGTTAACCGTTCTTATGATCACTGTATCTGCTGATTATTGTTCTTATCGTTCTTAGTCCCATATCAGTGACTAACTAACTAGCTAGCTCTGTAATTGGTTATGTTTATCCGTAGGGTCGAAAGGGCCATCAGAGTTCCGACTACACTAGAAATGTTTTTATTTCGAAGAAAAAATTCGATTCTTCACCTGGAAGTATTTGTTGTCTGCAAATCCGGTATGAATTGCTTCATCCCTCGACGAGAGTTCTATCCATTCACTGAAAAGATTGTCATCCAACTCTAGAATATCCCCGTTTACGTCCTCTTCCTCTTCCTCGTCATCATCCTCGTCCTCGTCCTCGTCCTCGTCATCATCTTCGTCCTCGTCATCGTCATCTGAGGAGATGGCGGTCAAATGTACACGAATAATTCCATATATGGCCCACTGATGATCTCACTATGATTTCATGCGAGTGATAAGAGCGGAAAATAAAAGACCAAAATGTTCTTCGCACTTTGATCAACTCTTCGCACTTTGATCAACTCTTCCTATTGCTATGTATCGGATTTTAGGTTTTTCAGCTCAACACAACTAACCAGCTATCACAACTGCGATTAGATTTCCCAATATCAGGAGCCAAGCAGCTGTTAGCATGAGTGTTACTGTTCTCTTGTTCTTTTGTTTCATGACTATATATTGGAGTACGGAGTGAAATCATTAGTCTAGAATATCCCTGAAATAATAATCAGTGAAATCATCAATGAAATAATTGAGAAGGATGGACGTCAGCATATTTTACCGATATTTAGAGTAGAATTGGCGAAAATTATTGTCATCATGTGTATTTGTACAATGCAAGCAAGGTGTCAAACTGGAAATTCAATTCAAAGAACAAAGATTTACGTTCAATTTTAGTTCCTTCACAACGCCTAAGTTTACTCTATTTGCAGCACTACTCAACTCTATAAGCGAGGATAATAAATGCTAGCGCGTTGGATCGAGGTTTTGTCCATTGTATTCATTAGGTATTCAAACTGGAGTCACCTGTATGCGTATAATAGGTAGCAGACAGTATAGTGGGCGTCCCCTGATCTATGAATTAACTATCAAGTTACTAAACAGATAACTAGTTACGGAATTAATTATTTAAATTCGTAATATTATACTACAGAGCATGCAGGTTTTAGCACGCAAATATTAATTTAATTGATTATAAGACACCTTTATCTAGAGATCATGGTTAGAGGCGTTAAATCTCGCAATGAAGTATAGACTAGTGTCAATTAAATTCCAAGAGAAGTGCCAAACTACCTCTTATAGTCTTATGTCTGACAACGGATAATAACTGCATGAATAATGAATATATTATGTTAATTTGTAATTAACATAATCAATTGTAATTGTTGGTAATTCTTATTCAACCATACTTAGGTATATTATATCGTTTATGATAAGATTCGTTTGATAATTCATGACATAGGACATCGATGTTTTATCCTGTAATTATGGTCATACAGCTATGACTATCATGCGGACGTGGTCGTATGAAAGTATCATTATACAAAATTAATTATGATAGCCCAGAAATGCAATCCCTTATGCAAATTATGTAACGATGTATTTGTTATTATTGTGTTACACCCTCCTAGGTAGCAACATTGTCGTACAGACGCGAGGAGGCGAAGTAATGAGGGTGATACCGGCCGAAAACGAGGAAATCAACGAGGAGTGGATCAGTGATAAGACGAGGTTAGCTCCCAATAATAACCGAGAGTATCGTGTTAGGAGTTGCGTTCAGGGGTAACTCGTGGAAATGGAAATAACAGCCAAGAGATATAATTCGACTGCGATGCAATGAATAATATGAGCGATTGAGCCATGATGTTAGTCGTTCTTTCCACAGAATATCTGCTTTTATTCATTTGATACCCAATTCCAGGTTTGCATATGACGGTTTGAAAAGACAGCGGATCACAGAACCGTTCGTCAAGGGAAGGGATGGTTTCCTCAAGGCAGAGACGTGGGAAAACGCCCTGGTTGCCGTTGCGAAGGTGGGGAAGTCAATATTGTTAAAATCTTTGATGAAATGGTTTTCTACGGCCTATAGATTGAAAAACATTGATTCAATGGATGTAATTGATCGATTAAATTGACTGATATATACCCGACTCCCAAGGGTTGAGGGAATTTTTTCGTGTTGATAACAGATCTATCTTCAGGAGCTAGGTGCACGATCGGGAAGCGAGATAGCAGCAGTTTCTGGTGACTTTACCGATGCTGAGACACTTTTTGCAGTTCGACAACTTCTCCACGGGTATGTTTGAGTGTGTAAAGTGTGCGTTTATCGTGCGTTCCATTGATTATAGTCGGTATATCATTACTCATTACTTCATGTCTTGCCGCAACTTCCAAAATGTTATTATGGCTTTATGGACAGGTACTATTACTTGCAAGTCGTACATCTTGCACAATTCAGTCCTTTTTACATCTCTTTTCTGTCGATATTGTTTTTGTGATAAGCCACAGCAACTGTAACTACTCTGAGCTCTCGTACACACTGTCTCTGTATCGATATATTCGAAACTCACTCCTTTTTGACAGAAGCATCTGACCAATCTCTTCTACTCACTGTGACAGAACCTTCCTCTTGTAACACATCCCCTCCCCCTCAGATGCGACAGTGAGCTTCTTATGACGGAAAACAGTTTCCCAATGGCTGGTTCAGGGGTTGATATCCGATCCTCATACCTCTTTAACACATCCATCGCTGGAATAGAGGTAATGAGGGAGGGGGAATTGAATTCGGGCTTTCATTCATAGTAAGTCTCAACAACTGGACCTGTTCTAAACAGCCTCTCCCACATCCATTTCATCATCTATCTCGTGATGTAACGTCTATAATTGTAGGATAACGCCTAAATTACCATAGCCCGGACTTATGTGAAAATTTGTAGCAGGTGGCCTCGGTTATTAGCCGTTGTTTATTCTAACTTTACGTAGGTTCATGTTCAGGTCATGGGAGTGAGCTTTTTGTTTTAGACGTGCTTAGAATGGCAAAATTTTAGCGCATTCCGTAAAGATGAAGTTGTTCTTACAAAGGATGGTGTAACAACTCTCCAAGATTTGAGTATTCTTGATCATGAGACAGGGAGGATTCTTATTGGCTATGAATTGAAGCTTATGACTATGATATAAGTTACAAGACTATGGCCAAATGCGTTTGGGAGCTATCCTAAAATGCTAACTGAAACTGACATAAAGGGTTGTGGCGGTCCTTAACTTGGGATCCGATTGTCGGTCTTCAATACAAATACTATCGAATCCTACGTATTTCTGGACGTTATCTCGATTTCTGACCGAATTGTAGCCCCATCTCGCTTGCCTGAGGTGATGTCTATCACGTGACTCCGAGACTCACAATTGTGAGAAGAAAATGCAATTTTTGAGCTATTTTCCGATAAGTTAGCCCAAAAATTCTTCCAGATTCGGATTCTACGTCAAAAAATAAGCCGGAAACACTTATTCCCACTATATTTCCTGATAAAAATTTTTTTGGTGTCGGTGTGTCCCAGTGATTTTCGTGTTTTTGCACCTTTTGCTTCCCACAGGTTTGAAATCATGATTTGGGCGTGGCTTTACGGCGAGTATGGATCTTTAATGGTCATGAAAAGAGTTGTTACTGGTAGTGTGAGAGTAGGAGAGATGATTTGGTGAAAAATTGGTGTCCCAAGTGCATGTTTAACCTCCATGAGAGACCTACAAAAATGAAGTACAAAAGTGTGGGTATCATCGATTACATTTCCTACTGACACTGATATCAGAAATTCGATGAAAAATTTTTGTTCAGTTTCAATACAAATACCGTCGATTCCTACGTATTTTTGGACGCTGAATCGATTCCCGACCGAATTGTAGCCCTATCTCGCTTCCCTGAGGGGCTGTCGGTCACGTGACTTCGAGAATCACACGTGAGAAGAAAATGGGTGGATAAGGGGCAATGGCGGTCCTTAACTTGCGAACCGATTATGAGATTGACGTGAAATTTCGGCTGTCCGAGTTTCTAATGGTCGTTGAGCTCTGATAGAAGTTTCAAGACTATACCTTAATTCGTTTGGGAGCTATCCTCGAATGCTTAGTCGAACTTGCATGTTTTGGGTGGATAAGGGGTTATGGCGGTCCTTAACTTGGGAGCCGATTGTCGGTCTTTAATACACATACTATCGATTCCTACGTATTTCTAGACGCTGTCTCGATTTCTGACCGAATTGTAGCCCCATCTCGCTTGCCTGAGGTGATGTCTATCACGTGACTCCGAGACTCACAATTGTGAGAAGAAAATGCAATTTTTGACCTATTTTTCGATGAGCTAGCCCAAAAATTCTTCCAGATTCGGATTCTACGTCAAAAAATAAGCCGGAAACACTTATTCCCACTATATTTCCTGATAAAAATTTTTTTGGTGTCGGTGTGTCTCAGTGATTTTCGTGTTTTTGCACCTTCTGCTTCCCACAGGTTTGAAATCATGATTTGGGCGTGGCTTTACGGCGAGTATGGATCTTTAAAGGTCGTGAAAACAGTTTTTACTTGTAGTATGAGAGTAGGATAGATGATTTGGTGAATAATTGGTGTCCCAAGTGCCTGTTTAACCTCCTTGAGAGACCTACAAAAATGAAGTACAAAAGTGTGGGCATCATCGATTACATTTTCTACTGATGCTGATATCAGAAATTCGATGAAAAATTTTCGTTCAGTTTAAATACAAATACCGTCGATTCCTACGTATTTTTGGGCGCTGAATCGATTTCCGACCGAATTGTAGCCCTATCTCGCTTCCCTGAGGGGCTGTCTGTCACGTGACTTCGAGACTCACATGTTAGAAGAAAATGGGTGGATAAGGGGTTAACCTGGGAACCAATTATCAGATTGAAGTGAAATTTTGTTAGTCCGAGTTTCTAATGGTCCTTGAGCTATGATAGAAGTTTCAAGACTATAGCTTAATCCGTTTCGGAGCTATCCTCAAATGCTCACAGATCTAGCATGTTTTGGGTGGGTAAGGGGTTATGGCGGGTACCGATTGTCGGATTGACGTGAAATTTTGTTTGTCCGAGTTTTTAACTATGGTGGATGTGAATTTTATGTCATCATTCCATTCCTCCTCAGGAAGCTGATCTGATACTCCTTATTGGAACAAACCCCCGCTTTGAGGCCCCGATCATCAACACAAGGATACGCAAGACGTGGAGGACATCGGCTGTGGGGGATGTTAAGGTGACAACACCTTAATTTAGGTGCCTGTTGTTGATTTGCAACACTGCAACAGGAACAAAATTAAATGCATGAACGGTCCGTGGCGCAACCGCGCGCACTGAAGTTATGTTTTTGTGATCGCGCCAGACGTGAACCAAACTCCATCGAGGCAAAATTTGCCACTTGTTTTTACAAAACGACTTTACTCTAATTGACACCATTTCTCGAACGCAATCTGCTGACACCACTTCCTAAGATATATTGCCGCAATTCTCTTTTGAGACCACATTCCTCGAGCGAATGTCCTCTTGACGCCACTCTTAAAGTCATCGAATCCTGGCACCACACAACTTGACACCACTCCTATTCCAGGTTGGTGTAGTCGGTGCTGATACCGACATGACATACCCCACGACTCACTTGGGCAACTCTGCCGAGACGCTGATGGATCTGGCTAACGGATACCACTCCTTCTCTCAGGTAATTATTATAACAAGTATGGAAAGTGGCATTCTGACGATCTGATTACTGATCTTACTTACTCTTACTTCCCGTAGATCTTCAACATCGCGATTCTCGATTAAATCCACGTCAAGTTGAACATTCTGGAACAAAATCTCAGCTCCTATTCCCTCCCAGGACCTGAAAGCAGCTAAGCGACCCATGATAATTCTGGGAAGCAGTATGTTGGAAAGACCCGACAGCATTGGCCTGTCCCAGATAATCTCGAAGATTGCAGCACAAACCCGACCTGAAGACGGATGGAAGGTTATGAATGTGCTGCACAAAAACGCGAGTCAAGTGGCGGCACTCGATCTCGGATATAACCCAGGTTAATTGATTGAAATTTCTGTTGAAGAAGACAGGATGGGAGAATTCCACTCAATTAGTCGCTTTTTGCAAGGCTAGAAGTCAGAAAATGACGATAATTCTGATGCTTATAGGGTTGTCTGACATGAGGGGGGTGAAGTTACTCTTCCTGATGGGAGCTGATGGTGGCAAAGTGACCCGCGATATCCTAGATCCTGACTGCACGGTATGTGTCTTATAAATTTGCAAGATTCATGCGAAATTTGTGCAGTGCAAGATTTCGGAGATCAATCCACTTAATTGTACAATGTTCTGTACAGCGACTCATCCCGGCAGGTCGTCTACATCGGTTCCCATGGTGACGCCGGGGCGGCTATTGCAGATGTGGTGCTGCCTGGAGCCGCCTACACGGAGAAAAGTGCCACTTTCGTCAACACCGAGGGAAGAGCTCAGCGAACAACGTGAGTGTTACACAGTTACACCTCCTGGACGATTTAGGCCGTGACATCTATCTATATCGATACTGCTGCCAATGAACGAACAAGGCCTCCCTGCTGAACCATGTGAAATTCTTCACCCAGGAAAGCTGTCAACCCGCCCGGAGGCGCTAGGGAGGACTGGAAGATAGTTCGGGCTCTGTCCGAGATCGCCGACTGTAAACTCCCGTACGACGACGTGTATGGATTGCGGAGTAAGATGGGCGAGGTGGCGCCGCATCTCCTTAGGGCGGGAGAGCTGGAGGGCGCCAATTTCTTCAGTGAAGCCGCCAAACTCGCCAAGGTATCCGTTTTCTCAGCGAAATCATGACGTTATCTAAAGGAATATCCATGGTAGTTACTACCTCTGTTTCCATGGTAACATATCTCATTCCAGGCCCAAGAATCACACTCGGTTAGCGATCAAACTCTGGAGGCTCCGATCAATAAGCTCCAGGACTTCTATATGACGGATAGCATCAGTCGAGCATCCCAGACCATGGCAAATTGTGTCAAGGCGTGCGATGAATTGGTGTAAGGGTAATGCGGGTGAGATGGAAGAGACATTTGTAAATTTGGTCGTGCCCCAGGATTTGCTGTCATATACGCACATTTTCTGAATCCCTGACCCACTTCTTTTCCTAATTGATTGATAAAGCCTGTGATAGACAGTTTTCATCGTAAGTTTTGAGTTTGCTCCCCGATGCTCTTATGGTGATTTAGACGAGTATACTGAGCTTAATTGTGCGAGTGTATATTTAAGTTATTGTATGATTAACAATATTTCTGCTTGAGTAAGAAAATCAATCTTCTTGATATAAAACTAAAAGATAATTTTCAAGATCTTGACGTTGCGGTAGGTGATTGTGCTCAAACTAATACCAAAAACCTCTGCTTAGGTTGAAATGTCATTGTGAAGAAGTGGTCTTCAGCCAAATGGTGAGGAAAACGTCCAATTATTGTCTTGATTGGCCTCTTCCAAGTGAAAGAAATCTTTTCCAGCTACAATTATGTCATTATTTCAGGAGATCTGATAAGGTGCTACATATAGTCAATCTGTTCTGGAAGAATCAGCAATAGCGGATTATAAGGTAGGCACTTGATTTTCATTGGAATGAGGTTTAGTTGAAATGAGGTTTAGTTGGAATGAGGTTAAGAATTCAAGATATAACCAAGGTCTTATCGCACCAGTTTTAACACAGGATTCAAGATGAATTTCCCGAAGAAGTCGTCGGGAAGCAGTAAAGATAGAATGATTGCCAAATTTATGCAGGTACTTCGCAACCATATCAAAATGGCATTTCTTAAACCCCAGAAATATTTATCTAACTTAGAGAACTGCCCATAATAATATTAATCTAACTAAGAAAAGGCGTATAAACCCCCTGCTCTTGTGAATGCGTACTGAATATCGCGATTGTTTCAGCTGACAGCAACTGGTGAGAAGACAGCTAATTTCTGTCTCTCTGTACACGGCTGGAAACTTGAGGAAGCGTGTGACTACTACTTCAGGTGATAAGAAAGGGACTAGGGAGGGAAAATGTCTCAAGAGACGTCTCAGATGAGAGACGTCTTAGATAAGAGACGTCTTAGATAAGAAATGTCTTAGATAAGAAATGTCTTAGATAAGAAAGTGTTTAGTTTTACAACGCTTCTTACAGAAAAAGAATATAAAAAAGGATAGTTAGCGAATATAGGTAGGTAATTTGTTAAAAACGACAAAGTGTTGCAAGTTGTAATAGTCTTGAACGAGTTTAATAGAATTGAACGAGTTAAATAGAATGGGAATGAACGAATGAGTTCTATCTGAACACGTTCTATCATAGAACGTTTATCATGCCTTCATAATAGATCTTTATCAATAGTCTCTCAGTCAACACTGTGTATCTCATTTAAATTCCCATTCAAAATGAGAACATATTTTACCGCTGTCACAATTATAGAACTGTAGGTGGTTGTAACACTTAATAAGGTAATCATGGGTAATTACTAATTAGGGTAATTAGATATTCTTCTTAGCAACACCTATAGCATATTCTCACCTGAGCAACCAATTCGTCTCTTAGCAACCCATAGCAACTAACCCTTCTCTCTCCGTAGCAACCCAGAAAAGTATTGTCGAGACCACAAACAGCAGATCTTGGTGGACCGCAAGAAAATCCAACATTTATTCGAACGCTATAAAGGTAAGAGCGACAATGTCTGCTTCATAATATCAGCCAAGGTGTTTATCGCATAATTTCCATTTCAATAAAGCACACCGGCCGCTTCTAAGATTATACTCTGTTCTGTCTGGAAGTGGATTCATTGAATGGGAAGCAAGGGTCATTTGCTGATTTGCATACGACATGGCTGTAGCATCCATAATATGCAAATTTGAATTGACGTCAGTAACCCGCGGACGAATGGAATCACTCATAATACGCATCCCATTATTAGAAAAGCTATGATTGGGACGCGTGACGTCACGACAAGTTGGGTTTCAATGCCGTATTTTCGGTCGCATCATCAAAAGTAGTTGAATACTTTAACTTGATGTACCTACCTCACGAGAGAACCCCTTCCCTCCCTTACTCCTCTTCCCCCTCAAAAACACACACACACACAAACACACACACATACACATACACACACACACACACAAACTCACACACACACACACACACACACATCTCCCTCACTCCCAACTCTTTTCCAGATTCAAACTCTGACATGGTCCTGGTTGACGGGTTACTCCGCTTCTCCCAAGAGATACACCTAGACGTGTACTCCATTGATGCTCTGATATTCAACTGGAAGCTTGGGGCAGCCGAACAGGGTCAGTGGTCACGTGACGAGTTTTGTAACGGCCTAGTTGCACTTGGGTGAGTGGAATGGTACTATTGCAGAGTCATGTTGAGGGGACTCTTCATGCCAATGATCTCTTCACGGATGTGTGTCATTTTGTATGAATCTGGCATGGCATTATCATGGATTATGATATGAAGTTAAAGAACACTTGAATGCCAGATTTTCGGCCCAAAAGAAACCTTTTCACGGATGTTTACTTGACTCCGCACTCAATTCTCAGGTGTGATTCGGTTGAAAAGCTCCGTCAGCGAATATCACAGCTGGATAACGATATCAAGCAGCCCCAGAAATTCAAGGATTTCTACCAGTTCGCCTTCAACTTCGCCAAGGATACCGGATCCAAGAACTTGAGTAAGTGACCAGCTCATAGGTACCATGGGATTCCGACCTGTTTCCAAGATGAATCACTCTGGGAGAGACTTTGAATTTAAATTTTTCGACAGATTTATCAATGGTATCGATATTATTTGCCACCGACCTACCAAGAAGAGAATGAATCCGAATGAATATTCTCCCTTTTCAGACATAGAACACGCCATACAGACGTGGAAGATCGTTTTAGCGGGCAGATTCGCTCTCCTGGATGATTGGTGTACTTTCCTTGCAGTGAGTTTTAAACACATATATGATCAATGATCACCGATCGTATTCTGTGTTTCATCATCATATGAAATTTTGATGAAGTATGGCAATTTCGTATTGATCTGAAATAGGTAGCTGAAGCCACTGCTATGAACAGTGTTAGAAATTCTTGACTCTCTTGAGTTTCCTGTATTATCACGGTGATTTGGTGCCGTATTACATCCCAACTTCCACTGATGACATCACACTGATGTTGCATCACTCTCATCACCTAGCAACACGACAGACGTGCTATACCACGTGACACGTGGAATTTGCTGCTTGATTTCGCTCTCAATATCAACTCTGATCTATCTAACTACGACGATGAAGGTAAGATAATAAGTTTCCAAAGAATATGGATGAAATTCAAGTGTTCGAGGAAAATTGGTTTCCGTGCTTACTCTATTCAGCTGTACTTTTACTTATCAGTACAATGTCCTGTGATAAGAAATCATGTCGGAAAGAGTTCGTTGCCGAGATTGATCGTTCTTATCCCAGGGGCGTGGCCGTGTCTAATTGACGAATTCGTCTCATGGGTGCGTCCGAAACTGGAAGCTAACAACGAGATGTCGTGATGTTTAAACCTCCAGAGATGAATACCATATTAAAGGGGAAGAGCTTTCGGATTGGGAAAAAGCTTGAACCACGCGTGATATCTTGTCACACGGTGTTTTGCGTTACCATGGCAACGTAGAGTGACGTTATCATTGATGAACACTGTCGTGGACAGTGTCCACTGAACACGTGGTAACTGTGCTTGAGGTTCGTAGAATGTGGGTCGTTTCGACGAACTTCTTACCTTCCACCCTCGGCCAATTTAGCGGTCTGTTTCGGTTAAAACCAATGTCCAATATTCAAAATGGAATGATGGGTTTGAAAAATGGTTCTGATTTGTAGTTTTCATGCATCAAAAGTAATAGTGTCAATATATAGAAACTTAATTTCAAAATGGATATTTTGCAATAAAATTCTAATGCTCGAAAAAAGGCTGGCCATCCTGACTCTTCAATTTCACCAAGGAATTGAATTTGGAAAAACTTTTTGGTGGTTCTAGACACTGAGTGCTATTATAGTCGATTGATGCAATAATCGCAGGTAGAAAATATGTTAAGTAGATGGGTATACTCTATCACATCCTAAAGGCCAAACAATCTGAAAGTGAAAAGGTCAAGTTTTGGAGCGAGCAGAAAACAGATTCAAACAACTTAAGGTTTGTTAATAAAAATCCGGTTTCTATCATCAATGAAAGATACCCATATGCTGAATGGAGAGAAGGTGAACCGATAACCAGCTACGGAAAATTGGTTTTTTCTGTCACACTTCATATCAATGATGAGTATTATGTCGGAACAGCTACGAGCAAAAAAGAGGCCAAAAGAGTAGCTGCAGCAGACTGCATTTTGCAGAGACATGGGCTCGTTTCCAATTTTGGAAGAATCGAGGAGAGTTCTGATTACACGAAGATTCATCCTGTTTGCCCTGAAGCTATGAGTATGAAATCTGAAAAGGTTTGGAGCGAGAAGAAAACAGATTCAAACAACATTGGAGTCATCAGTAAAAACCCAGTTTCTATCATCAATGAAAGATACCCATATGCTGAATGGAGAGAAGGTGAACCGATAACCAGCTACGGAAAATTGGTTTTTTCTGTCACACTTCATATCAATGATGAGTATTATGTCGGAACAGCTACGAGCAAAAAAGAGGCCAAAAGAGTAGCTGCAGCTGACTGTATTTTGCAGAGACATGGGCTCGTTTCCAATTTTGCTGCTCTGATTGGTCCTGGGGGTGGTCCTGTCAAAACTCCATCCATTTCTGAAGGTCATAGCTCAGTTATGCTATTGAATCAGACATATGGCCCATCAGCCTGTTTGTATGAAGTTACTGAAGGACCGATGAACGGTAATACACCCTCATTTGTGTGCAAACTTACATTAAATGGTGAAATATTTGAAGGCATTGCCACGACCAAAAAGAAAGCAAAGCATGTTTGTGCTTCAAAAGCTCTTGCCAGCAATGGGTATTCTATATCGTACAATGAAAATGGCATGAAGCAAGAAATTAGAAAGGACATGCCAAAAATCGATAGTCAGCATCAGCTTTTCGCTGACAAAGTTGCCTCTCTTGCTCAAAAGAAGTTTGAAGAGCTTTGTGTCCATCTAAAAGAGCATCAAAGGAAGAAGAATGTTCTAGCAGCTGCAATTCTATATAAATATTCCACTGACAGTGATGAAAGCTTCAAAGCTGATGGTGACATGGTAGTTATTGCAGTTGCAACCGGCACTAAAGTTCTGGGTGGTGATTCCCTGAGTCTCGATGGGAAAGCTCTGAATGATAGCCATGCAGAAATTCAGATCAGAAGATGCGTCATCAAGTTTCTGTATTGCCAGTTAAAAGCTTTCAAGGACAAGCGAAGTTCTGTTTTGGAGTTGAAAGATGGAAGATACAAGTTAAAAGATGAGTTCACTCTTCATCTGTACATCAATACTGCGCCTTGTGGTGATGCACGAATATTTAGTCCAAAGCAAGAAGGGGAACAAGCTCAGGTTGTGAACGAAGATGGCCATCCAAATCGTATTAATAGGGGTCAACTCAGGACAAAAATTGAGAGTGGCGAAGGTACAATTCCAGTCATGAATGTTGGAGAAGCAGTGTTAACTTGGGATGGTATTCTTGCAGGGCAGAGATTAAGAACAATGTCTTGTAGTGATAAATTATGTCGATCAAATGTCCTTGGTATACAGGGCTGCTTACTATCCCATTTCATGAACCCAGTCTATTACTCATCGATAATTGTTGGGAGGTTGTTCAGTTTTTCACATCTGTCAAGGGCAATTTATGGCAGAGTTCGAGTGGATGGTATGGAGTCAATGCTCCCGCCTGGCTATCGAGTGAATGTCCCACTTTTGTTGTCTGTATCTACTGCAGAATCTAGATCTGTTTCGAAAGCTTCGAACTTTTGCTTCAATTGGACTATTGGCGACACAGTTCCGGAAGCTTTAAAGACTACAGATGGGTTAGTTGATGATGGCAAGATGTCACAATCAGGAATTTGTAAGAATTCATTATTCCGACTTTTCCTTGCCGAATGTGAAAGGCAAAATATCCTTGAAAAGTTTGAAGACAAACTCTATTTTGAAGCGAAGAATGACGCGACTGAATATAGCAAAGTCAAACTGATACTCATGGAACACTTTTTGAAACAGGGATACGGCTGTTGGGTGAAAAAACCCATTGAGCAAAGCATGTTTGGTGTAGAGTTGGAAAAATTCTTTGATTCTTCAACTTCTCTTTTGATTCACTGATCGAGATCTATGATCATCATTTTAGTTTGTTCAGGAATCGAAACCGTGGGATTCCGTACAGACCACTCTGTCACAGAAGTTGAAAGCGCCCTAATATCGCATTAATTTTAGATCAATTAAATCTAATAATAATCCCTATTCAGTAAGCTGTTTTGTATAAACGCAACTACTACGGGTGCTGAAGTTTAGATCTTTCATCATACCATATTTAATTCTGATATCATATTGATATTTTGAGAAACTTTCAAGTAACCTTTTTTTGCATGACATGATCTAGCTTATTACGCAATGGGTTTTTTCTAATTAAAGAGATCAGCTTCTCAATCTTTCGATTTTATGTTCCGTGCACACCTGAATGTAATAAAAGTTGATTCTGCACTCGTATCGTCTGTCTGGAAAGTTCTTACGAGATAGCATTAGCACTAACGTGAGAGACAATTCGCGTGTTTTCTGCAACGTCATGGACTGATAAGTCCTTGGAGTTGGAATCTTGTACTGTTCTGAATCGATGACAGATGACTATTCTTAGTGGTGATTTAGCGTTGTCAGAATGTTAAAGTAGGGAAACTGAAAGTAACAGGATTCCTAGATTCGTGCGTGACGCGAATGATATACGGTGAAAATCCGAGTGCACGTCTATAATTCCAGAAAAATCCTCCCAGTGGCTGAAATAAACCGACCCCATCGCACCCTGTCTTTTCCTCTGATATACCCAAACCTAACTTCTCGCCACCAATTATAGGGTTCTAGGATGGGTGGCAGATCAGCCAAGTTTCAGAAGCAGATATTTCCCCGCAGCAGAACAAAGATGGAAGTTCTGCAGGATAAGCTCACGGGAAGGGTTCCAGCCTATCCTAGTGCACCAGCCAGCTCGAACCAGATCCAGGTAATATCGTCTTAACTGATGTGATGATGTGGGTTCAAAATCTGCTGTTTTCGTGATGTGAAAGGGAATTTTATTTTTCGGTTCGCAAGTCGAGTGTTTTGTAAACAATTACGCGGGGGGTGGTCAGGCTTCTTAGATACGGCCAACAATCAATGTGTCCCATGTTTGGAGAAGCACTAAAAGTGGTCCAATTGATGTGAGGAAAGCGAAAGTGTATTCGAGTTTGACGCGTCCTTATAATTATCACTTTCCGAGACCCATGATATCCTGACGTGTTCCAGGTTTATCATAGAACTACCTTCAAATTACAACGAAATCTCATACTCGTGTGATTTTTAAAGGGTAACAAATGTAATATTTCGATGACCATATTTTCCCCCCAGGTTGACCCAGAAGGGACTCCCCAGTATTCCAACCTGTTAAAGAACGTGGCCGGTAATATCCAGAGCTCAAACGATAACTTCAGGTGGGTTCAGGCGGGTTCCGGTGGGGTTCAGTTTCTCCTTATAACGAGTTCATCCCCAGTTTCAAGACTTAAATTATTCTGATTATTCCGAATTTCGTATTCATCTCAGCAATTCGCCCACATTCTCTTCCAATATTCATGCCCACACCATTTTAACATTCATATCATCTCGAATATCCCATAACCGCTCCTCCACAGATTCAAAGAGTACAGCATGAACCACCCTCCTGCCCTCCCGGATGAGACGACCCCCACTCCCCCCGGGTATCTGGATAAGGACATGCTCACCAAGATCTTCATTAGTGAGAAGGGAACACCAGATCTTCATACCAGGTACTATAATATAGGAGTCTTCCTGAGAGGCATAGTCTCGCTTCTAGAACTGTCTGGCGATGCTAGACTTATCATGATGCCTACAACAGAATGATCATCTTTGTAGTTTGACGTGCGAAATTCTCGACAGGGTCTATCGCAATAATTTTCGGCGCATTTATTAGATTTAGCTTGGGCCCCAATAATAATATGGTTTAGGGCGCGTCACTCAAACCCTTCCACATTTGATACAAGCGTGGTCAATCGAATGAAAGTTAGATATTTTGGAAAATTATGCCATGGAATTTGAGGAACTTGAATGACGAATTATTTTTGGAAATGATCTCATATTAAACGTTCGAGATCTACCATTCTACGACTTATGAGCTTGGACATCGGAATTCTAACTCAATTAACATATTGCCGCCATTTCCAACTCATATTTCGGGAAAACGGTTCATTTCAGGGCGGGAAATTCCAATAACATCCATGTAATCTGCACCCCAGGGTTGGTCTAACAGAGGAGGAGCTTGAGCTGATTTACTCCTGCTACTCGGGCTATAAAGTGCACTTCGGCAGCAGCCAGGACGACCTGGCTGATAACTTGAGGAGAGGTAAGAGTGAGGAGTGAAAACAGAGGGTTTGATTCTTATCAAATTCAATGATCTCCGTATTCCGTTGAGTGTTTCTGATTCGCAGTCCTCAATTCTCTCAATTCATTTCCACCCCATCATCCGATTATACTCTCTGTCCTCTGTCTCCCCCTGCTGGACCCTTGTTTTAACAACTCTCTTCCCCTGTAGATTCTAACCAGATTGTCACCTTCACTCTTCCCCCCAGACTCTAAGGAGCCTCCCCTTCCCCGGGTTAATACCCCGGAAGTGAAGCAGCAAATGATGTACGAGGCAGAGATGCGGCGGAAAACCAAGATGGACGACAATTCATGATGGGGGAGATCAGTACGCTCAGTTCACGAAACTGAGGAGAAGCTGACGACAGAGAACATGACAAGACTGAGATTATAGGATCAGTGAGAGATGGGTAGGGAAACTCGTTCAAAAACTCGTTCAATCAACAAAAGTTGATAAAGTTGATGTTTTGTTTCACATCGTGGATGGAGAAATGACGTCCCAGATGCTGGATCGCTGTTTTCTCCATCATGTTAATTTATTACCCCCTTACCCCACCTCAAATACTGTGAAAGATTCCTACTAACCTGTTTTCATATAAGCAGCGTATATCAATTCTACCCGAAAAAATCCAGGTAATTAACGCAATCCCCACCCCCAGTCAGCCCCCTCCGACGAAAATTCCAATTCATTAGTTTAGAAGTTGCAAACACTGATTTTGAAATGAATAAAATAGATTAGATTACATACTTCAAATATGTAGTTCTAAGCAAGATGGCGACATTAATCCCACAGATATCAAATAGAATATTTACAGCTCCTTCAAGTTATTGTCAGGTATCCTTTTTGATCGGTAAAAATCAAATAAAATAAAATAACTCGGTGATTAAAAACTATCAAATAAAAGAAAAAAACTACCCTTTAAATAAAATCTTTATCGTCAAACCGATGATATAGAAATAATTTAAAAATAATCAAATAATTTTTCCTTCAAGAGTGTAGAGTCTTTTCAGAGCTGAAATTCTCGGCTCAATCCTTCTTTTCTTGTGGTCAATTCATCAACCACGCTGACACCCATAACAATTGCGGTGTCAACCGTTTCTTGACACATAGTCCTACATTTACAAGTGGTGTCACCGTTTAGAGCAGACCCCGGCTTCAACTAACCCTCTCCAAGAGGCCATGTCGTAAGTTCTCACTCTCGCACAGCACACACTTCGCTCCAACTCAGTCTCCATTTGCACACATCGTGATGCAGATATCCCGTGGTATAACACTCCGACCTTTTTCTTCCTTGTCTCCGCTGATCTTTGTGCATGACCAGAACTTGATTCCATGACAGAAAAACTGTCGTCTTGTGCGGGCCTCTTCCTGCTATCTTCACGTTTTTTCTTGAAGAAGTAACCGTCAGGTTGTGTTTCGTCATCATCAGGAGGGTTGAAGAAGAATCCCTCCAGATCTTCTCTGGGTGGCTCCTCATATTTTGTGTCCCGTGTGTTCCTCCGTAATGCGAAGAAAAATCCACCTGTGTCAGGGTCGTCTGGGGAGGGAGGCGCAACTGTGCCATAATTGTAGAAGAAAGCAGCAAATCTAGATTCAGAGAGAGCTAACAAATGAGCGAGTAGAGTTAAAACAACAACTGTAGTAGTAGACGACATGATAATGTGGTTCACCAGGTGGTTTAGTAACTGGAATAGGATGAAAATGTAGTGAGTTGTGGGATGCTGGGTTTAAATACTCTAGCGGTGACCCACCCTATATCTGACATGACATCACTTTCTTTACATCATGGGATATATTGTTCGACTAATGCTGTGCCTCCATGTGTGTGTGTGAGTGTGTGAGTGAGTGTGAGTGTGTGTGTGTGTGAGTGTGTGTGTGTGAGTGCGTGAGTGAGTGCGTGAGTGTGACGTTGTGTCAGCGAATGAAATTATGTGAATATCCGTGGTCGGGGTGAATTATGTTTGAGGTGCGATATTTTTATGCTCATATGAATACTGAATTGGGTTAATATGGTAACATTGCTGAAGGATGAATTATTAGAAAGCCTATTCGGGTCAGTGTCACGTCATTGATAATTGTAGCACGATCTACCACTTATTTTGGACCAAAACCACCTTCGTGATGTCACTATTCTTTAATGGCAAAAAGACCGGAAATCCGTGAATGTAATTGAAAACTAGTAACGCTACAGGAAATGTCGTTAAAATGATTAAGATTAAAATTGACTATGCGGACGTTGACGTAAGCTCACAAAGAAAATCTTTTTTGGAGTTTGAAGCAATATCATCATCAATCTTAAGGCCACTGTAAGGCACATTCCATTTTTCCATCGCTCTCACGTCATTATTATGTTCTGATGTGGTGATCAAGTACAAACCAATGATAGGCAATAGATTTCGAAACGATCGTGATTCTTGGCTTTATCACTGACAAAACTTGGTTTAAGTTGTGAGTGAGACAGTTTTAAAGTTCACTGTTGAGCAGCATTCGCTGTCACCGTCACTTTCATGATTTCACTCCATTCCATAGTTACGCAGTCATGCAAAAGAGAGATGTTTTTATCCAGTGCCGAAAACCAAATCTCGTGATATGATAACTGCGCGTTCAACGTGATGTGTCGAACTGCGCGCGGAAAACTTGTCATTCATCATTTTGATTTATGGATGCTGACGTTGCTTGTCAGATGTTACCTGAACTGTTTCTCGCGCGAGCGCGCCTTCATCGAAGGCCTTCAATGAAGGCGCGCGCGAGAAACTGAGGTCAGATAGAATCTGACAAAGCAAAGTTGCCGGATGTCATGTCATCTGCATCTGTCGTCCATTGTTTCTCGCGCGCGTCTTCATCGATTCTTTTCAGCGTCAAGGGTGCAGGCAGACGTAAAACTGAACGTTGCAGTTGCGCGCCTAAACATCTTGTTCACCCGATGATCTATAACATAATCTTTATAATAATCAAATAATGTCGCATTGTCGCAAAAAGGATCAGGAGACGCGCACGGAGTCAGGAGCGAGTATAGTATTCGGGTCACGCGGCCGGTACGGTGTTCCTCAAGGTCCCCTAGCAAAAATATATCACTATGGCAATATGTATGGGACCATTTCGTACACATTCGTGTCCGACAAGGTCCCTAAACGTGCGCGGCGCGCGCGTTGCGCGACGCAAGGTCAGAATATCTTCACTTTTAGCTTTTCCAAAATTCAACTATCATTAATACAATGTATCTAGATATTTATCATTCAAAAAAGACATCACCAGTTGATTTAAAGGATAATTATCATATTCTTTATAGATATTAATACTAATTGTTAAAAGAGCCTCTACAGAAATAAGAATTCTATTTCGCCAAAATGTAAACTTCTCAGATGCAAAATTGCAAAAGGTTTCTCACCTGTTAAAACATTATATTTTCAAAATGTGTGAATGGAAAGGTACCTTTTAAAGCTAGTTTAGTGGAATATGAATAGATGTCTTAAAGCTAAAGATAGTGTATATTAACCAACTTAGGAATAAGTGAAGGTTAAATACCCATTTGTTGCATTTATTAATTTGTTTATATCTTGGTTGGGGCTTTCAGACCCTCCATATAGCATCTCATATATCNACTTTCCCGCGCGGAAAAGTACTGGACGGAATCAGATAGAATCAGGCAAATTTAGATGCCTAACGGAAGTATAACTAACATCATTGACTTTGCCAAAGTCCTTGATATCCTTGAGGAGAACTGTGCACTTGACAACGTTGTTAAAACTTGATCCAGCAGCTTCAAGGATGTGCTCTGAAGAGGATGAAATTAGAGGACAGGTTGAGGAAGAGATTCAGAATCCCAAATTTTCCGTATTTTTTGAAGCCCCTTCTAGTTCTTATAGTTATTCCTGGTTCATCGGGAACTGGAAACCAAAAGTGGAATTCAGCTTTTTCTCAGGTCCCAATTAGGTCCAATTCGATTCTCATTGAACTCCAGCAATACTCACTCATGTTGGTAAGAGCTTGTTTAGCTTGTTCTGACACGTCATCGCTTACAAAATCCATCTTTTCCGGGCACAAACCGAGCTGGCCTGTGGTTTCACACATGTAAGATCATGATGATGACACAAGCATTTGATTTTGATCATACTTGTCGAAATCTTAGATCACGGAACGTCGGAATAGCAAAGCGCGTCATTGCAGATGGTTAAGATTCTATTTCTGTGCGAGGGTTTCATTATCGGAGAGGGAATTGACCCTCACATTCTATTCTCAGTAAGTCCAAAGAAAGGATGGCATGGAAAATTAGTGGCCCCTCAGACGTGAAAACTGAAATTGAAAGTGTTCTCATACCAGATATGTAGAGGGTGTTGTCTACTTGGACAGCTTGACTGTACGCTCCGATGGCAGCCGGAGCTTTGCTTGTGTTGATTATCTTCCTGATGATAGCTCGGGACATGTTGCTAGCTGCAAGTGAGAGGGGGGTGAGAGATAATAGTGACGAAATGGCATGTTTTAATTGATAGATGATGATTGGAATACAATCATTGGAGTTAATTTGTAATTATTATTGTAAGGATGATTAGGTGTAAAAGCCACTTTTAATATATATCTTGAAAAGTACTCAAATATAACGAATTGAACTTTAAATGAAATTCTACTCAACAAAATGCAATGAATAATGTTTAAGTTTAGTAAATTATTACCATATTCAAGTTAGATACAATTTAAATGTAATGCAAAATAGACAGGGTACTCAAATAATCTAAACATGCTTCAACTTAATCATGCTTCAGCTTAAAAAACAAATTAATCCTAGTTTAGCGCATAAATCTTAGTTTAATCGCGGTTTAGTATTATCAAGGTTACGATCAATGTTATCAATTCGAATTAATTCAAAGTCGAGTGATTCCGACACCGGATAGCTATCAAATTAATCACATTGTGATCACCCTCATATTAAGTCGTCACAGCAGGTGTGAATCAGCTATTTCCTTCTTCCGTCGAGAGTGAAGGAGAGAAGATTTCCAGATTATGGGAGAGAGAATGAGGCTCCCGGCTGTTATGCTCAGAATCAGCAGATACACCTGCAATATAATAGGGGGATCATGGGGGGGGGGGGA